>VMDO01000629.1:102742-274966 GCA_007922755.1 Pedetes capensis | reverse complement strand
TCAGCAGGCTGCCTCTGGCCTCAAAATCACGATCCTCCTGCCTTGGCCTCCCAAGCCTCTGGGATTTCAGGCGTGCGCCACCATGCATAGCCAAGAGTATGTTCTTTTTAAACACGACTAAAGCAGGAGACACAATGAGATATGGGAAATCAGGATGCTCACAGATATGGCCGAACTTGTGGGCAAGATGCAAAGGGAGCGTCCGCTGGGTTCAGCTGGGATCCACACAGCTGCCAAGCACTTCCTGTTTGACAGGCTCAGGCCCCTGAAGCAAACGGGACAGAAGTGAGGGATGAGGTCTCCAGCCTCAGGGAGGTGGCAAGAGATGAAGGATAAACAGATGTCCCAGTTAAAAAAAACAAAAAAACAAAACAAAAAAAAAAGGTAAGGAAGGTTCTGGAAGCCGCAGAATTCTATGTCTTCTTCTGGGCAAAACTTTTGAGATCTTGTTAACCAGGGGGAAAGACAGAAATGCAGGAGCCTCAGGGGACAGCCTGAATCCACCAAGATCATTCATATCCGAGAAAGCTCTGCTCCCTGCCTGTCTAGATCTCAGCCAGGGTTTGGGGTTGGGGACATTCCTATGGGTGAGGTAGACAGGTACCAGCTGGGACAGAGCTCTGTGGGGTGGAATCAAATGAGGCAGAAGCCCCCAAAAGGAGGTTCCGACTGCTACTTATTGGGATGGCCCAGGCCTCCCAGGGCCTCAGCTTGCATGCAGTACCCCCCTGGGAGACAGACACTGATTTGAGGCTGGTATTTCCCCAGAGTCTGGGGCCATCCTTAGGGACAAGCCTGAGGCGCTCTCTGAGTGACACCGCGTCCCACATACACTGGCTTTGATTGACTCAGCCTCGTGTGTTGCCAGGGAGAAGAGGGAGTTGTCACGGGCATTGACACGCATAGCTATGTTTCGTTCTAAAGTCACTAAGCACACTTCATTGACCTGCCACTCTCCCAAACATGATGTCTTTCTCTAGGGATTGATCTCTCCTGACTACATGTCTGAAATATGTAAGACGCAGTCTGGCCATCCTTGCTTCCAAGGACCACTCTGGTTGCACTTCTTCTAGGACAGATCTGTTGGTTCTTTTGGCAGTCCATGGTATATTCAATATTCGTCTCCAGCACCACAATTCAAAAGCATCAATTCTTCCCCAATCTCCCTTGTTCAACGTCCAGCTTTCACAACCATATGATGTGACTGAAAATACCATGACATGAGTCACGCGCAACTTTGTCTTCGATGTGAGATCATGTGGCGGCTCAACAAAAAAAAAGGAAAACCCTCCCCCAGATGCATTGACACAGTGTCTGCAACAATGGCTTAAACATAAATAAGATCATGTGCCTGGCACAGAATCGGGAAGTGTTTCCATCTGCTGTACATAGGCTCCGCTATGAGTTGGACTCAACTTGATGGCACCTAACAACAACAACAAGCAGGCTTCCGCTCACCTGGCTCTGCCCACCCATCTGGGACCATCCCTCAGATCTCGCCTCTCAGACAAGGTCGAAACTCCTCCTTAGATGCCGTCTCACGCTTCGCAAGGAGCACCTGACAGTGATCACGTGTATTTAGGTGATGCTTAGTCACTGTTCAGGGCTGGGGTTTAGCTCAGTTGGTAGAGGGCTGCTCTGTGCTCTCTGAGACCCTGGGTTTGATCCCCAGCACCGCAAAAATGGGAGAAGGACCTAACAGCCCACACCCAAACCAATCAGCCATTGCAAACCCTATGGATAGCAGAGAAGCACTGACATGGTGCCAGGCATGGCCCGGTGTCAGGAGTGTCGTTCTTTGGTATGTAAGGTCGCTATGAGTCAGACCCAACTCGATGGCACCTAACGACAACTTCTTAATGTAAGCGACATGAACAGCCTGATCGCTGCAGCCTGCCCTGCCGACTGGCCTGCAAGCCTCAGATCCTGCGACTTCGCACTTGGTGGAATAGGTCTTGCCAGATCTCCTAGGCGCAGCGGAGATGAGGGCGGTGGGCGCTCGGCCAGGGGCAGGATTCTCTGGCAGAAGGACGAGGCATAGGCCTGGGCAGTGGGGAGTTGATCCTACGGGATCCCAGGACCCACGTCCTGGCTGCGCCTCCTCCAAACCCTGCTGCCCAATCATAAAAGCACGGTCAGCTCCAGGCAGCTCTTTCTCCAGGGAGTCTTTTTTTTTTTTTTTTTTTTGCGGTACTGGGGGTTGAACCCAGGGCCTCACGCCTGCATGCTTTGCAAGTGCTGGACCACTGAGCTGCACCTCAACCCGTTTTTTTTTTTTACTTTTTGAGACAGGGTCTCGCTAAATTACGCAGACTGCCTCTGGTCTTGAACTTGCGATCCTCCTGCCTCCGCCTCCCAAACCGCTGGGATTACAGGCGTGCGCCACCACACCCGGCCTCCAGGGAGTCTTCATTCTACAATCAGCCACTGGCATCACAAAAGAAGGCGTGGCCAGCAGAGGGTGTGGCCAGCCTGCCCCAGGCCACACTGCTTGGCGATGTCACTACCAAGCAAGTGCTCTGCTGCCTCCCTGGATAATTGTCACCATAAAAATCACCTCTTTTTCCTTCCCCTTTCTTCTCCAGCCCTATTCACCCACCCTATTACAGCCGTCTCCCCTAACAACAACAACAACACCTTATGCACATTTTGTTGTTGTTAGGTGCCATGGAGTCCAGTCTGACTCATAGCGACCCTCATGGGGTTTTCAATGGCTGATTGTTGCAGATTGTTTTGGGGAGTGGACTGCCACATCCTTCTGCCGTTTTTGCAGTGCTGGAGATAAAACCAGGGGCCTCAGAGAGTGCAGATCAGCCCGATACCAACCAAGCCAAACCCCAACCTTTATGCAAACTAGAGATAGTCTAAAACCTCCCAGGGGCGCCTGAAACTCAGAGAGCCCCGAACCCCATAAACACTTTGTGTGTTTCTACACATGCATACCCATGATAAAGTTGAATTTAAAGCCGGGCACAGTGGCTCATGCCTGTTATCCCAGCAACTCGGGAGGCAGAAGGATCACAAGTGCAAGGCCAGAAGCAGCCCGTGTTACTTAGCGAGACCCTGAGTCAATTTAAAATATAAAAAAAGGGTTGGGGGTGCACCTCAGTGGTAGAGCGCTTGCAAAGCCTGCCTGAGGCCCCGGGTTCGACCTCTAGTACTGAAAAAAAAAAAAAATAGAACAGTTATAACACTATACAACAATTTAAAAATATATGAATTGTTTATTTTTGGAACATTGCATTCAATATTTTCAGACTCCAGTTGACCTCTGAACACTGAAACTGCAGAAAGAGAAACTGCAGATAAGAAAGGCAGCTCTATTGTTTCTTTTTTTTTTTTTCAGTAGTCTTTTCCTACTCAGTGTACAAATTAATGGGCTTCATAATAACGTTTTCATGCACGCACGTCACTGTGCAGACCTCATACCCACTCCCGACTCTCTCACGCTCCCTCTCTCCCCTTCGAGGTTCCCCTTCATCCCCACACTCAGTCCCCTCTCTCCCTGTATGTCTCATATACATACATACATATATATATATACATACATACATACATATATATACATACATATATATATACATACATACATACATATATATATATATATATATATATACACACACACACACACACACACACAGGATATATATATCCTATGTATTTAAGGGGCTGGGATTTAGCTCAGTTGGTAGAGCGCTGCACTGCAGTCTCTGAGGTCCTGAGTTCAATTCCCAGCACAGCAAAAATGGGAAAAGGACCTGGCAATCCACTCCCAAGGCAATCCCAAAACAGTCAGCCATTGAAAACCCTATGAGGGTTATTATGAGTGGGATACCAACTCAATGGCACCTAACAACAACATGTATTTAAGTCTAGATTTTGCGTAGGAGAGGAAACATTCTCTTCCATCACCAGGCTTTCTTACTTATCACCATGAGCTTGTTTAGCCAACTTTAGATACGAGGTAAACAAACACATATTTTGGTAAGCATTCCTAAGTGTAGCCCAGGGTGTTGGCACAAGCCTGTGATCCTAGCAATGGGGGAGGCCGAAAAAGGAGGATCACAGGTTTGAGGCTAGAGGCAGCCTGAGTAATTTAGCAAGATTCTGTCTCAAGATAAAAAATTATAAAAGGGGGCTGGGGGTGCAGCTCAGTGCTAGAGCCCTGGCCTAGCATGTGTGAAATCTTGAGTTCAATCCTCAATACCAAAAGAAAAAAAAAATTCCTAACAGTTGAGACACCCCTAATTCCTCCAGTGTGTAAAGCCTTGCACTTTCTACCTCTTCAAGCCATGACAAGTTTGGAAAGTGTGGGCAGATGGCTGTCATTGGTGGAAAAGAATCCAGTCCAGGGCTTGAACCTTGGTTCTTCCTTTCTGGGCCTCTACTTCCTGCTCCACAAAATGGGGCTAAATGTTGTTCCACACATACGTCTGTCATCTAGTTGTGCTGTGGGGCTTGCGTGTTGCTGTGACGCTGAAAGCTGTGCCACTGGTATCTCAGATACCAGCAGGGCCACCCATGGCGGACAGGTTTCAGCTGAGCTTCCAGACTAAGACAGACTAGGGAAAAGGACCCAGCAGCCCACTCCCAAAACAATTAGCCATCAAAAACCCTATGAATAGCAGAGAAGCACTGTCAGATATAGTGCTGGAAAATGAGCCCCCCAGGCAGGAAGGCATTCAAGAGACGACTGAGGAAGAGCTGCCTCCTAAAAACAGAGTCAGCCTTAATGACGGGAGTGGAATAAATCCTCCTTTTGCTGATGTGGCACCAATCAAAATGAGAAGAAACATAGTGGTTACAACAAAAGGCTCAAACACAAAACGACCGTGTTCATGGCACAGTGTCGGGGAGTGTTTCATTTTGTTGTCCATAGGGTGGCTATGAGTCAGACCCGACTGGACCACACCTAACAACAGTCTGCCTAACGCTCCCCAGGGGTGTACGTGCTCAGCAAGATGCACTCAGGAGCCCGAAGTGCGCTCTGCCGCGTGAACTCTGAATTAATGCCAGACCTAATCCCACAAGCATTTACTGAATGCTTACTGCAGGCCTGGACCCTGGCTGCATGCTGCAAAAAAAAGTAAATGAGATAAACGTTGGGAGTGGGTAAAACAGACAATAGCCAGGGAAATAATATCATCTGAGATAGTGATAACGGCTGGAAGATAATAAAACAGGACCAAGAAATGCAGGCTTCGCGCTGCTTCGCGGTGAGATTGTTAAAAGGGACGCTCTGAGGTGGCATGTGAGCCAAAGCCAGCCTAGGAGGACGGCAGTCCTGCAGCTTCGCCTGTGTGTGGCTGGAGCAGGGCAGTGCAGGAAAGATATAAGAGAAATAGGACCAAAGCCACTTGTGTCCTAAGGGTCGAGTCCCAAAACCACTCTGCTGTGACTGTGGGCTGGCATGTCACCTTGAGACACCATTTCTGTTTAAAGGAGCTAACATCACATACATGTTGTTGTTAGGTGCCACCGAGTCGAGTCCAACTCATGGCAACCCAATGTACAACAGAATAAAACACTCCCCGACACTGTGCCATGGCTGGCACTATGTCAGTGCTTCTCTGCTATTCACAGGGTTTTCAATGGCTGATTGTTTCAGGACTGGGCTGCCAGGTCCTTCCCCCATTTTTGCTGTGCTGGGGATCAAACCCAGGGCCTTAGAGAACACAGACAAGCACTCTATTAACTGAGCTATACCCCAACCCAACATCACCTACTTAAAGGATTTTAAAGCATGGCTCCAAACATCTTTTGACCCTTCTCCTATTGAGAGGTGTGTCCCCCTTCCTTGAATCCAGACAGGTTTCATTTCTTTTCCCTCCTTCCCTTCCTGCTTCCCTTCCTTCCTACTTACCTGCCATTAAATTTATTTATTTTTCAGGTTTTTTTTTTGAGACAAGGTCTCCCTATGTAGCAGAGGCTGGCCCCGTGCCCAGCCAACAAAGCCTGACCAGATGTCACACTCGTAGAAGACCATCCCTAGTCTCTGCCTGGTTCTCTCGAGAACCTTCTGTGAGAGCCCTAAGTGCACCGAGAAAGCCGCACGGAAGAAGCTACAGGAGGGCATTGCAGGTGACAGTGGCCGAACCTTGCTACCAGTTGACAGCCACTGTCACCAGCCATGGGAGAGCGCCATCTTGGATGCCCAGCGGGTTCAGCTTTCATATGTCCAGAACCTCCGATGGCCGTCACATGAGCTCCTGACTCTGCAAGTGAGAGCTGCCCCACCTGAGCCCCAAACTCCTGACCCAGAAAATGGTGAGCCAAATGAAGCACTTGCTTTACCTCTGTTTGTTGGGGGGTGACCGGTAGCTCAGGCACGGGCACAGGCACGCCTGTCGCTGGCTTCACATCTCAAAAGCCTCCTTTTGCCCGGGGGCCTCACCACCTGGCCTGCGCTCTGGCCCTCAAACCCACCCTGTCGCCCCAGCCCCCAGGCTGCGTGCACCAGTTGTTTCTCCTCCCCCTGGGAATTCCATGGGAGGGATTCCCACCCATCCCATGACGGTCTCTCTTTCACCCAGGCGCCAGGTCAGAGGCCCATCCTCAGAGAGTCCTTCAGCCTCACCTGATCCAGATTAAATCCCCAAGCTGCGTCCTATGGCAACACCACGTCTTCCTCACAGCAGGCACCATCGGCCCCTGATAGTTTCGCTTGCGTTCACCCCAAGGGCCTCTAGCAGAGTATAAAGTCCACGAAAAGAGAGTCCTTCGCTGCCTTGGTCATCTGCCCCTTGCAAAACAATGCCTAGCACCAAGTGTTTTTGTTGTTTTGCTTGCTTGCACAAGACGGCGTCTCACCGCGGAGCCCAGGCTGGCCTGGAACTCGCGATCCTCCTGCCTCAGCCTCCCGAGGGCTGAGGTTCCACGTGTGGGCCGCCTCCCCCAGCCTCACACCTAGCATCTAGTAAGCAGAGATATGCGTTTATAGAATGAAGGCGCACCCAAGAAAGGAAGCAGCATTTCTGCCAGAGAGAACAGCAAGACGCCCTGAGGCTCGTGTGTTCAAGGTAAGAAATCAGCTGGGGCTGAGATAGGACACTCGGCTGGCTGGGACCAGAGGGCTACTGGCTGACACAGGCAGGCCTGAGCCAGGCCTCCTAGATTTATCCCAGAAAGGATGTATTATACTTTTTTCCCCACGTGGTGGGATAGGCGCAGCATCTGATCGGCACTATGTGATGAAATACATGACAGACGTCCTAGACCTTTCTCTTTTTCCCTTTCGGGACAAGGTCTTGCTACACTGCCCAGACCAGCCTCAATTCTTGGGTTCATGTGATTCTCCGGCCTCGTCCTGCCAAGGATCTGGGCTTACAGGAGAGCGCCACCACGCACGGCTCCCCCCCGAACCACCGCTGACAATCAGCTGAGCATCAATAACCACCTTCAGGGCCCGGCGTGGTGGTGCATGCCTGTAATCCCAGCGGCTCAGGAGGCGGAGGTGGGAGGATCGCAGGTTCGAGACCAGAGGCAGTCTGCGTAGCGAGACCCTGTCTCAAAAAAGTAAAAAAAATAGGCTGAGGCGCAGCTCAGTGGTCCAGCACTTGCAGAGCATGCAGGCTCGAGGCCCTGGGTTCAACCCCCAGTACCGCAAAAAAAAAAAAAAAAAAAAAAAAACACCTTCACTCTGTGTGGCCATCATTACCATCCATCCCCGGGACTCTTCCGTCTTCCCAAGCTGAAACTCTTACCCCATTAAACACTAACTTCCCACCCCATGCCCTGGCCCCATAACCAGCGATCGTGGCAAGCGTCAGAAACTCCTGCCTCTTTTTAAGATGTTATTGTTGTTATGTGCCACTAAGTCAGGTCCGACTCATACATGTATGTGTGTGTGCATATGTGTGTGTCTGCAGCCATAGTACCCTGGCATCTGATCTTGAAGCTGTGTCACCTGTGGTATGCAGGGTCACTATGAGTCGGACACCGACTCGACGGCACCTAACAACAACAACATAGATGTAATCTATGCATTATATATTATATATGATATATACCCCCCATTGAAAACCCTATGAATAGCAGAGAAGCACTGACAATAGTGTCTCGCCTGTTGTACGTAGGGTCACTATGAGTCGGATGCCAACTCGATGGCACCTAACAACAACAACAACATGATATATACATATATATGTCATTATTGTTGTTAGGTGCCATGGATTTGGGTCCAACTTATAGCAAACCTATGTACAAAAGAATGAAACACTCCCCAACACTGTGCCATGCCGGGCACTATGTCAGTGCTTCTCTGTTATTTATAGGGTTTTCAATGGCTGATTGTTTTGGGGGAGTGGGTTGCTGGGTCCTTCTCCCAAGCCTACAGCACCTGGTGTTCCCAGGTGGTCTCCTATCCAACATCCAGGTACTAACCAGGCCTGACCGTGCTTAGGTTCTGAGATCTGAGGGGACTGGACGCCACAGTGTTATAGCTGCAGGCTAATATTATATATAATATATTATGTAATGCATAAATTACAACTATAAGATACTTATAAGGCATAAGGGCTGGGATTTAGCTCAGCTAGTAGACTATTGCTCTGCACTCTCTGAGGACCTGGATCGGATCCCCAGCACCGCAAAAATGGGAGAAGGATGTGGTAATCCACTCCCAAGGCAATCTGGAAACACTCAGCCACGGAAAACCCTATTAGGGTCGCTATGAGTCGGACCTGACTCTATGGTACCTGTTGTGTTGTTGTTAGGTGCTGTTGAGTCGTGTCCGACTCATAGTGACCCTCATGGGTTTTCAATGGCAGATTGTTTCGGGATTGCCTTGGGAGTGGGTTACCACGTCCTTCTCCCATTTTTGCGGTGCTGGGAATGGAACTCTGGACCTCAGAGACTGCAGAGCGGGGCTCTACCAACTGAGCTAAATCCCATCCCCCTATGGCACCTAACAACATAATGCATAAATTACACATACAAGATACATATGATATATATACACAATATATATAAATTGCACATATCTTATACATGTAATTTCTGCATATATACAAATGTGCCCTATGTGTCTGTCACTTGTCATGCTACTGTGATGCTAAAAGCTATGTTACTGCTATTACAGATACCAGAAGGCCCGCCCATGGTGGACAGGTTTCAGCTGAGCGGAATTCCAGACTAACACAGACAAGGGAGAAGGACCTGGCAGCCCGCTCCCAAAACAACTAACCATTGAAATAGCAGAGAATAGCAGAGAAACACTATCAAATATAGTGGTGGAAAATGAGCCCCACAGGCCGGAAGACATTCAAGAAATGACTGGGAAAGAGTTACCACCTCAAAGTAGAGTCGACCTTAATGACGGGAACGGAGTAAAGGCCCTGGGACCTCTTTTGCTGATGTGACATGACTCAAAATGAAAAGCAACACAGTGGCTGCAACAATGGGAACCAAACATAGAAAGATCATGTGCATGGCACAATGCTGGGGACTGTTTTGTTCCGTTGTACACAACGCTGCTGAGTCGGATCCCACTCGACGGGACTAGAAATATGTAGATACACACACACACACACACACACACACACTCTCTCTCTCTCTCTCTCTCTCTCTCTCTCTCTCTCTCTCTCTCTCTCTCTTCATTCCTTTCTAGGGGGAGATGGTAATGAAGTCCGCGTGTGGTCTATATGTTGGTCTGATGTGATTTTAAAGGCCCTTTAGCCAGGGACGCAGTGTCCACCGGGAGGGCAGCTGGGCCCGAGGATGCTCTGTGAGCAGTCAATATTTAAGTTTCACGACCAGCTCTCTCCATCCCCCTTTCCAGGAGAGGCCTCCTGGTTCAGAGTAACCTGAAGCTGTGTAAGCAAAGACCCAGGAGCAGCCACACAGCCAAGCCCCGCCCCGCAGCTGTGGACGGCATCGCACTGCGCAGGCGCGGGTGGCCTTGGTTTGGCGCATGCGCAGAGTGCGGAACGCTCCGCTTCCCCGGGTGAGTCCTCCGGTCCGGGGTTTCGGCCATGCCAGGCGCTCTGTTTATAAACACACCGCGCGGCAGCCGGCGAGGGGTAATTCCGAACGCAGAGGGGTCGGAGGTCAGGGGTCAGTGAGCACAACGAGCGATGGCGCGGAGGCCGGCCCCGGCCGCCTTCGCGGGCTGCGGGCTCCGCGGCTGGGCCGGCCCGGCGGCCCTGCCGCGGCCCGATTGCCGGGCGCCACGTGGTGCGCACGTGGTCCCGCCCGGCGCGGCCTCCCCTCCCCCACGTCCGCCGCAGCGCCCCCTGGCGGCGCCCGCTGCGCCCCGCGCTTGCGCAGAACGCGGCGCCAGGCGCCTTCCGGCGTGCGGCCGGCGTGCGCCGTTGCCTCCCTGCGCGGGGTGGGGCCTGAGGCTCGCGGTCACGTGTGAGGGGCGGAGTCTGATGTTTGCAGTCACGTGCAAGGGGCGGGAATAGGCCCGGACGCTGATAGCCGCCTGCTTTCCCAGCTGCAGCCTGAACCCCTTAGGGGTAGGGCCGCTGTGTGTTCCTGTATTAGGTGCTCCATGCTCATTGAATGAATGAATGAATGGAGTGGCTTAAAAAGTGAATTATTGTGGGGTGTGGTACCCTAACATCTAACCCCAGGAAGTCGGGAGGCCAAGGCAGGAGGATCGCAGTTTCCAGTTCCGAGGCGTTCTGCATAACTTAGCAAGACGCTGTCTCGATTTAACAAATAAAAGCCGGGAGCGGTGGTGCACTCCTGTCGTCCCAGCGGCTCCGGAGGCGGAGGCAGGAGGATCGCAAGTTTGAGGCCAGAGGCAGTCTGCATAATTTAGCGAGACTCTGTCTCAAACAGTAAAAAAAATGGTCTAAGAGTGCAGCTTAGTGGTCCAGCACTTGCAAAGCATGCAAGCTCGAGGCCCTGGGTTCAAACCTCAGGACCGCAAAAAAAAAAAAAAAAAAAAAAAAAATTAACAAATAGAAGAGGGGATGGGGATGCAGCTCAGTGGCAGGGCGCTTGCCAAGTATGTGGGAAGCCCCAGATTCAGTGGTCCCCTCCCTGTACCGTTTAAAAAACAAAAGTGAATTAGCAAAACATGCCAGGATTTTTATTCTATCACTTTCATAGGCTTTATGAGTCTCCACGAACTCTGTTGGGCGCTCCCTAAGCAGTCAGACATGTTAGCATGGTAGTTATTAGCTTATTCTTAGGGCTGCTTTTTTTATTCCATTCTAAAAAGATTTGAAGAGGCTTATAGAGATTGAAAACCAGAACAGGAGTGGTGATGCACACTTTTAATTCTAGCACTTTGAGAGGCAGAGGCAGGAGAATTTGAAGTTCAAGGCCAGCCTGGGCTGTGGAGAGAGATCTTGTCTCAAAAAACAAAAAGAAAGTAATATTTTAAAAGCAAACCACTTTCCTTTTTCTGCTGCTTTACTAATAAAGGTTCAGAATTGCGTATCCATAGCTGATTGCTCTATAAAATTAGGATTCTAAGGATGCTAAGCAAGCGCTCTACCGCTGGGCTACATCCCTTGCAGTTTTGAGACAGGGTCTCACTGTGTAGCCCAGGCTGGCCTGGAACTTGGGATTCTCCTGCCTCGGCCTCCCCAGTGCTGGAATCACAGGCATGGCCACTGCGCCAGGCTCCTCCCACACCT
Organism: Pedetes capensis; assembly: GCA_007922755.1. NCBI lineage: Eukaryota > Metazoa > Chordata > Mammalia > Rodentia > Pedetidae > Pedetes > Pedetes capensis. The sequence continues at coordinate 263,372 of VMDO01000629.1, read as the reverse complement.
GGAGATGAGATCCGGTGAGTTTGAGACAGGGTCTCTCTGTGTAGCTCAGGCTGGCCACCTTGGCTTCCTGAGTGCTGGGATGGAAGGCGGGCGTCACCACGCCAGACCTCCCTTCCTGTTTCGCCCTGCTGCACCTGTCTCTTCCTCCTGCCTGGCATCATGATCACGGCACCATGGGGAAGCCCTGAGCCAAAGCTGTCCACTGGGGATGAGGTGACGGGCATAGGAACCCCCCAGAGACAGGCAGGGCAGGAAAGGCACCTGGCTGGCATCGTGTCAGAGCTGGAACCCACGAGGCTTCCTGAGTGCCAGCGCCAGTCGCTCTCCGGCTAAATCACTTAATCCTCAGACAAGCCCTTAGCAGAGGCTGCCGGCCACTCGGGACACCATGACACACCACGGACCAGGAGGCTGACGGTGCAGCAGCCTCCTCTCTCCCTCACAGTCTGCAGGCTGGAAGCCGGAAGTGAGTGTGTGGCCAGGTCCTCCCGAGTCCTCTCTCCGTGGTTTGCATGAGCTGTGTCCTCACAGCCATGTCCGTGTGTGTGTGTGTGTGTGTGTGTGTGTATGCGAGCTCTGAGCTCATCCCCTCCTGCTGCTGCTGCTCCTCCTCCACCTCCTCCTCCATCTTCATCTCTCCTACTTCTTCTTCTTCCTCTTCCTCTTCTTTTTCTCCTCCTCTTCTTCCTCCCCTTCTCCTTCTCTTTCCCCTCCCCTTTTTTCCTCCTCTTCCTCCTCCTCCTCCTCCTTTTCTTCCTCCTCCTTTTCCTTCTTTCTTCTTTCTTCTCTCCTCCTCCTCCTCCTTCATTCCATTACTGAAGGGTTGAACCCAGAGCCTCACACATGCTGGGGAAGTGCTCTACCAAGAAGCTGCACCCCCAGCCCATTTTTTATTTTATATTGTGAGTCAGGGCCTCTAACCTCAAACTCACGAGCCTCCTGCCTCAGCCTCCCAAGTCATAGGATTACAGGTGGGAGCCATATCGCCCCGCCTCGTGTCCTCTTCTTATAATGACGCCAGTCAGGTTGAATCAAGGGCTGTGCTAATGAACTCATTTTGCCTAAATTGTGTCTACAGAGACCCCATCTCCAAATGCACACATAGCAGGGCATCTACTAGGGATTAGAACTTAAGTCCCCCACATGTCTGTCAGCTGGTCGTGCTGTGGGGACTGGCATGTTGCTATGATGCTGAAAGCTATACCACCATATCTCAGATACTGGCAGGGCCACCGATGATGGACAGATTTCAGCTGAGCTTCCAGACTAAGAAAGACGATGGAGAAGGACCCAGCAACCCACTCCCGAAACAGCCATTGAAAACCTTATGAATAGCAGAGAAGCACTGTCAAATATTGAGCTGGGAAATGAGCCCCACAGGCTGGAAGGCATTCAACGTAAGAGTGGGGAAGAGTTGCTTTCTCAAAATGGAGTCAGTCATATTGACAGGGATGGAGTCAAGCGTCTGGGATGTGGCATGACTTAAAATGAGAAGAAACAGTGTCTGCAACAACGGGCTCACACAAAAAGATGGTGCACGTGGCACAGTGTTGAGTAATGTTTCATCTGTTGTACTTAGAATTTCTTTGACTCAGGCTGGACTTGATGACACCTCACAACAACAACAGAGGTTAGTTAGGGCTTCCCTCGACTGCGTCCCCATTCACAGGCCTGCATCTTCTCCTGGCCTCCTTGGCCGCGGAGGCGCAGGGCCTCTACCATCCTCCAGGCCTCTGCTAAGGAACCTCCTGTCCCCCTGCCCCAGAAATCTTAATGGTGACCAGTCCCACCCTCTCAGGATTTCACAAAAGGGGTCTCTGGGCCCCAGCTCCAGCCCTGAGTGCGCTTGTCAAGAGAGGAACCCTGCTAATCCAGCCACCCCACCTGCAGGCGGACAGATCTTCCCAGGCTGCTTAGGTCGTGAGGTTGGCCTGGCAAAGACAGAGAAGCCGGAAGCGGATTGCAACCAGGCAGCCGCCTTTTTCTGCAGAACAAAGGCCTGGCTGGCCTGAGAGCTCCCCGGCAGCTCTATTGAAATCTCAAGGTGGCCCCGCATTAATCACTCCCCTGGTGCCTCGGAGGCCAGAGAAAGGAGTGGAACAAAACCTCTTTTCTAAGCAGGAAGAGCTTCCCAGAGGCCCGGGCAGCGAGATCCTCCCAGCCCCCCACCAACACGACACTCACAAGAAGATACTCAGGCCTCCCTCCCAGATCCCACAAACAAACAAGAATGGCCTGTCTGCCGCAGGGGGACCTTGGATTGAGACCAGCAGCTCTGAGCTCCCATGAGTTCCGTGCAGGAAGCGAGGTGCAGGGGCAACGAGTCTCTCACCTTCCCTTGTCTTAGGTTAGAAACCAGAAAGACCAGTGGAGTGATTTACCTATTTTAGGTATGCATATAATAGGATCATGGGAAAAAGAAACAAACACCCCATTTCCCTCCCTCCTCAGACATAACCTTGAGTACAAACTCGTTGTCTCTTTCCTCCCCATATTGCCCTACTGTGTTAACTAATAAATCATAGCTGTATTATTCATCCATCCATACATGTGCAGCTTGACTTTCTGTCTTTAAGCCAAAGACACAGGGCGAAACATCAGCCAGTCATTTACCCAGACAGGTCTTTACAGCCCTGGGGACCAGGCCTGTTGTTTGTGGCTGGGCGTTTGGATTGTCCTGTTGCAGAGAAATATCTGCCTCCGTGTCCAGGCTCTGTGGCTCCCACCAGGCATAAGGAGTGAGCGTCCTAGACTGGTATGTGGGAGACTAGAAGCATATTCCTTTCCGGGGAGCTCAGGGGTGTCCAACCTGGCTTTCCAAGGCCACATCAAGTGAAGAGGAATGGTCTTGGGCGGCATGTAATTTAATAGTCATCAAAACCCTATGAATAGCAGAGAAGCACTGTCAGATATAGGGACAGAAAATGAGCCCCCCAGGCTGGAAGGCATTCAAGAAAGGACTGGGGAAGAGTTGCCTCCTCAAGTTAGAATCGACCTTAATGATGGGAATGGAATAAAGCCCCTGGGACCTCCTTTTGCTGTTGTGGCACCACTCAAAATGAGAAGAAACACAGTGGCTGCAACAATGGGTTCAAACATACAAAGATCACATGTATGGCACAGTGTTGGGGACTGTTTCGTTCTGTTAGGGTCACTATGAGTGAGACATGACTCGATAGCACCCAACATTGCTGGCATAGAACCAGTACCACATATAAAGTGGTATATTATAGTTTGAATCTATAAGGTCCCCAAAAGGTTATATATTTGAACATGTGGTCCCCATTTGGTGTCACTGTCCCAGAAGGGTATGGAACTTTGGACAGTTGCCGAAAGGACAAGGTCACCAAATGGGATCGGGGCGATTCTGTATAAGCTCCATCTTTCTTCCTGTGATGACGGGCAAGATGACTGTTTCTGAACGGGAATCTGAGTTTCAAGTTCATAGCTGTGAGACGGCTTCGGGATCCAGTGTGCTGCGCTCGCTTCTTATTTTGCGTTCAGTTGCAGCTTTGCTGAGATGGTGTCCTTTCATCCCAGGTGTCTCAGTTCCAGGTCTCCTTTGGTATCTGCGTTTCCTGTACAGACTTGGCCGGAAAATGCCTACAAGGGATGTTTCCAAATCCAGTAAATCCTGGCATAGCACAGTAAGCCCAGCACTCAAGATGCAGAGGCAGGAGGATTGCGGTTTAAATTTCTAATCCTGTGTATAGGTTGTTGTTGTCGTTAGGTGCTGGTGAATCGGGTCTGCCTCGTAGTGACCCTGTGCACAACAGAACGAGACAGTCCTCGGCACTTTGCCATGCCCGGCTTCTCTGTTGTGCATAGGGTTTTCAAAGGCTGTTTCGGGACTGGGCAGCCAGGTCCTTCTCCTATTTTTGTGGTGGTGGGGGTGGAACCCAGGGCCTCAGAGAATGCAGAGCAGCGCCCTACCAACTGAGCCAAACCTCAGCCTTTTTGAATCATTAGCCATTTATGTTGTTTTAATTTTTTTTTTAAATTGTTTGTCTATGTGTAGATAAATAAAACATTATTTTCAAAATTAAAAATTAAAAGCTGAACCTAAACTCAGTTTTTCACTGGGTTCAAGTCCAGGTTCGGGTTCAGAAAAAAATTTTAAATGCTTGAACCAGAATGGGTTCAGGGTTCAGGTCTGGCTTTGGTCTGAACCCCTGCAATCTACACATGGGATTTAAACTCAAGCCGGAACTGAACCCAAACCCTGGACATTTTAACATTCGGAACCCGCACCCAAGCCTGAACCCAATTTGTAGGGAGTTTGAAGCCCTGGAAAACACAACTGAAAGGTGTTAGCAGGCTTGTACATGTCCCGGGCTCTGTCCCCACACCCCATGCCCCTACACGCCGTGTTGTTGGCGGCTGCCTATTTGCCAGTTACAGGCAGAACGGGAGGTAGCGAGTCATCTGCTCTCAATCTCCCCAGCGAGTGCTGTGTGTTTTCCTTGCGACCACCCGCTCCACACACGGCCGGGAGGCGGGCGGGAGCCCGGGGCTTCTCAGATTCCGCATCCTTCTCCAGATGCATCACCTCGCCCACGCGGGGAGCTCCGTGCGCTTTCCTCGTTTCCCACTGCAAGGCAGGGAAGGGGTTCTTACGCGCTTGGAGCGAGAAACGGAGCGAGAAACGAGGCTTTCTGCCCTCCAGGGCTGAACTCCCGCCCTCCAGTTCCATTTTCCCTCTCCTGTTTCCTTCCCTCCTCCCTGTTCGCAGCTCCGAGGAATTCTAGCTGAACTCCTATGCCTGGGTCTCTCTCTCTTTTCAAATTTATGCCTTGATTATAATTTTAGGTTGAACCAAACAAAATTAATGCTCATTAACCGCATTTGTACGGGAGAAGGACGTAGCGACCCACTCCCGAGGCAGTTCCAAAACAGCCATTGAAAACCCTGTGAGGCTCGCTAGGAGTCAGACACAACTCGAGGGTGCCTAACAACCACCACCACCACCACCACCACCATGAGGGTTTTTTTAGATTTGTATTTTTTGTATTTTTATTTATTTATTTATTTATTTTTGTACCAGGGGGTTGAACTCAGGGCCTCGCACATACGTGGCAAGGCCTCTACCACTGGGCTGTAGCCTTAGCCCCATTTTTATTTTTTATCTTGAGACAGAGTCTCACTAAATTACACAGGCCTCCTCTGGCCTCAAACTCATGGTCCTCTACCTCCCAGGTCACTGGGATGACGGGCATGTGCCACCTCACCCAGCTTGTCTTTAGATGTTTGAGGCCAGATCTCACTGTGTAGCCCAGGCTAGTCTCAAACTTGGGCTCCTCCTGCCTCAGCCTCCAAAGTGCTGGGATTTCAGGGGTGGACCGCCATGCCCAGCTCCTTCCAATCATTTTTGAGTAGTTGTTGTTGTTGTTGTTGTTAGGTGCCGTTGAGTCGATGTGCCACTCACAGCGACCCTATGTACAATAGGCAAAACACTATTGTCAATGCTTCTCTGCTGTGCATAGGGTTTTCAATGGCTGATCGTTTTTTGGGAGTGGGTTGCCAGGTCCTTCTACCAAGCCTACAGCACCTGGTGTTCCCAGGCAGCCTCTCATCCCAGGCTAACCTGCTTAGCTCCCAAGATCTGACAGGATCAGATGCTGCAGTGCTAGGGCTGCAGGCCTTTCTGAGTATTAGTAGTTGTTGTTAGGTGCCATCGAGTTGTGTACGGCTGATTGTTTTCAGGATTGCCTTGGGAGTGGATTGCCACATCCTTCTCCCATTTTTGTGGTGCTGGGAATCAAACTCGGGACCTCAGGGACTGTAGAGCGGCGCTCTACCAACTGAGCTAAATCCCAGCCATTTTCTGAGTAGTAGTTGCATCTAAATAGCCTGTGTTGAGCTCTTGCTTATGCGCTGAATGTCCCACCAAGTTGTCACGCATATGGCTGGAGGTTTGCGTGAAGTGGGGAAATTGAGGCACGCAGACTCATTAAGTGTCTCGCTCAGATTCATGCAGTTAGTAAGTTTTGGAGGTACAGACTGGCATGAGAGCTGGTCACCAGTTGCCACCAGTCTGCTAGCCTCAAGGACAGAGCACATTGTCCTCTGCATGGATTACAAAGAATTATGTGGAAAAGTACTATGCAAGACGGGCACCGTGGAGCACGATTGTCATCCCAGTGACTGATGGGAGGCAGAGGCAGGAGGGATCGCAGGTTCGAGGCCAGAGGCAGCCCGCATAACTTAGCGAGACCCTGTCTCAAGATAAAAAATACAAAGTGGGCTGGGGATTCAGCCCATTGGTAGAGCACTTGTAAAATACGTGCAAAGCCATGGGTTCAACTCCCAAGTACGGCAAAAAAATAAAAAGAAAAGAAAAGAAAGCAAAAGTACTCTCTAAAAGCTTCGAGTTTATGTATTTTAGTAACTTTCCCTTTCATTAATTTGCATCAATTAACAAAGAGCAATGAGGACTAAGAGCTAAAGGGAGCTTTGGCATCAGAGCAGCCTGAGAGCTAGACCTCAGCGCCACCATTTGTTCTAGTGGCACATTGTCTGCTCTGTTACCAGCGGCTGGGAAGAACACCTTTCCCAAGGCTATTTGGGGGATTCCATAATGCATCGAGGTGCCTAGCACAGTGTCTGGCATACAATAAGTATTCGGTAGACATTAACTAAAATGCATGAGCCAGCACGGTGGCCACACCTGTGATCCCAGCAACTCAGGAGGCTGAGGCGGGAGGATGGTGAGTTCTGGGCCAGCCTGGGCCTCTGGAGACCCTGACTCACCTCGTGCCATCTCCTCTCCACGTTGGGGAGGAGCCTGGTGTGGTGGCCACGCCTGTGATCCCAGCACTCAGGAGGCTGAGGCAGGAGAATAGCGAGTTCCAGGCCAGAGGCAGCCTGTGTAACTGAGCAAGACCCAGTCTGAAAACAAGGGGCTTAGGGTGCAGCTCAGCGGCGGGGCACTTGTCTGGCATGTGTGAGGCCCTGGGTTCAACCCCCAGTCTGATAAATAAGTAAACAAACCAGCAAATGGCAAAAGAGCTGGGGATTAGGAATGGAAGTCTCTGCTTCTGAGATTGGCCCGGTTATTTATGTATTTGTCTGCTTAGCTTTTGACCCCAGCCTCCGTAACAAGATGAGTCACTTGAAGTCCAAGCATTTACCGCCTTACGTCTGAGAAGCAGGACCGCCCTGGAGCTGCCCAGCACACTGCAGGATGGAGTCAGGATGTGAAGTCAGGAGGGTGTGGTGGCACAGACTCCAGGCTTGTGGGAGGGAGACTCCTGGGCTCCAGGCCCCCCTGCAGGCTGAGAGCCGTGAGGTTGGGCATGTCACCTGTCCTCCCCCAAACCTCAGCCTTGCGCCTAGAAAATGCGAATGACGAGCTTTCCCTCTGACTGGTATCTGCTCTGTGAGTGAGTCAAATTTTAGAAGCAACACAAAGCCTTGAAGAAAAATGAAAACAAGTTATCTTCACCATGATAAGACATGAAAAAATAATCCTCAAAAGGTGTGTGGCAGAGATGGGCATGGTGGCACCCACCTGTGAGCTCAGGTATTAGAGGCTGAGGCAGGAGGATCCTGGGTTCCAGGCCAGCCTGGACCTTGAGAGACCCTGTCTCAAGATCTCGAGACCTCAAAGTTCACAAGGTCTCCAGGTGGGGGAGGAGCCTGGCGCTGTAGCCATGCCTGTGATCCCAGCACTGCGGAGGCAGAGACAGGAAGACCTCAAGTTTGAGGCCAGCTTTGGCTACATTGTGAGCCGCTGCCTAAAAACACTAAGGGCTGGGGAAGTAGCTCCACCATAGAGCACTTGCCTAGCACGTGCAAGGTCCCGGGTTCCATCTGCAGAGCTGGGGGGAAGAAAGGAAGAAGAACCACGTGGCTGATCTAAGCGTGTATCCCCTCTCTCCATGACTATTCTGGCAGCAGCCACGTCCTTGTGCTCCCTTTTCCTGGTCGAACTTGGGTCACAGGCCTGGAAATACAAGTTTTTAGTGAGGGATCATCCAGGGCCCCCTGGAAGGTAAAGTCTCCAAGACCAGGTGGCTTCTAGCCCCAGAGAAAAGGCCTCCAGCCAAGATCAGGGACAGACCTGGATTGCAGGATGTTTTGGGCAGAAGGGCCCTACTTCCTGCTTTCCTGAAAAGCCCCTGGAAAGGACAGAGCCACACAGGATGGACCTCAAGACCTGGAATTTTGCACTTTACCAAAGATTTTTGTGCTTGAGCTGCCGTGAAGCTGGGAGCTGCCCAACCTCAGGGGGACTTCTGGCCCCTGACAATGAACGTCTTGACAAAGATCGGTGTGGGCTGTGGCTTCCTCCAGCCCATTCTAGACAGACCCAGATGTCTTTTCGCAACTCTGAAAGTCGGGGAGGAAACCCAGGGGACTGAAACTGAATTTTATACAACTTCTGAAGGTGTGGCTCAGTGGTAGAGTGCTTGCCTAGCATGCGCGAGGCCCTGGGTTCCATCCCCAGCATGGTCAAGAAAGAAAGAAAGAAAACTTAGAGAGAGAGAGAGAGAGAGCCAGGCAGGGTGGTGCATGCCTGTAATTCCAGCAGTTTGGGAGGCAGAGGCAGGAGGATCACAAGTTGGAGGCCAGGGGCAGCCTGCACAACTTAGTGAGACCCTGTATCAAAATTAAAAATAATAAATGGGCTAGGGGTGTGGCTCAGTGGTAGAGCATTTGCAAAGGATGTACAAGGCTGTAGTATTGCAGAGGGGGGCGAGGGAGAGAGAGGATAGCTCTTCTGCACTGGAAGAATTATTTTGATGTTTTAAAGAAATAATGTGAGATTTCCAACAATGCATACAATAGCTGTGAATTCATGCCCACACATCCATTCAACAAATTGTTTCTGAATGTCCGCTGTGAGCTTCACTCACTTCTCTCTGCTCAGAAAACCACAGCAAGCCAAGAGTCCCTGCCCTTGTGGGCTGTGTAGTCTAACGAATTCTTTGCCTGTTTCACATTTATACATTGCTATAAAAATTGAGAATATTGCAATTATTTAGCCTCTGCTGGGAAGTCTGGACTCTGTATTAATAATATGATTTTGAATAAGCAGGGGACTCCATGGAAAAATTTTTGTTTTGTTTTGTTGTTTTCTTTGAGACTGGTCTCACTCTGTAGCCCAGGATGGCCTCCAACTTGCTATATAACTCAGTCTGGCCTCTAACTCACCATCCTCCTGCCTTAGCCTCCACGGCTCCATGTTAAATTGTGATGGGATAAAAATCCTATCTTGCTCGTTGCCCTTCCTCACTGCAGAACTCTCAAAGGCAGGATAGATACAGTGAAAGAAAGATGTTGGAATGGAAGCCCCAGTGTAAATAACCCTCGGAACAAATACTTGGTTCAAAAATATATGAAATTACCTAACCTAGGTTTGCAAGAAGCAAGATGAGGGCCAACCGTCTCCGTTATTGGGAAGGTCCCTTTTAAGATCTCTGAGATAAGCTGGCTGCCCAAACACAGGCCCCTGGCAGAGGCAGGTGCAGAGTGTGGGAACCCAGAGCCTCACACACGCTAGACAAGCGCTCTGCCACTGAGCCACACCCCCAGCCCCTTTTTTATTTTTTATTTTGAGACAGGGTCTCACTAAGTTGCACAGGCTGCCTCTGGCCTCGAACTTGCAATCCTCCTGCCCCAGCCTCCTGAATTACTGGGATGATAGGTGAGCACCTGACGACAAGTCGGACTTTGTATGTCATCTCATTTCAGGTCTCAAAGGAAACTCCTGTCACTTCCACTGCTGAAGTCCCTCGGAATTGCTGTGCATGGCTCCGGTCACCAGCGGTAGTCTCTCCCTTGAGCTCCTACTGTGTCCCCAACAATGAAGTTGGAATTACCGTCAAGATTTCTCTCTGGTTTCTGCCGGGGAACTAGTTCGCTTGCCCTGAGCAGTGAGCTTCTTTTTACCTACGGATAGCGAATGTGGTAACAGAGCATCTTCCCTTCTCTCTGTGGTCCGTAGGTAGCGCCGAACTAAAACTGGGCTCCGTCTCTACCATTACGTCACACTTACGGTTTGTACACCATATTTTGACTGTATTCGTGGATTAATCTTATTTTGTTTTTAGTCCCAATATCCGCGTTCTCCGCTATCCTCACTTACAAATCTGCTTCTGTTTTGTTGTATTTCCACGTGCGTGCAGATCCACGTAAGCCATCAGAAATACTTTCTGTTGTTGTTTCGGTTCAGTTTGGTTTTTCAAGTTCCGATGAAGTCTCACACCACAGTGAAACCAGCCGAGGTCACACTGTGGGAAACTAGCAAACAACTGACCCAGTTTCTTAAATAAATCAAAAGGGGGGCTCAAAAGGGAGCCGGGAGAGAAGCACACTGCGAGGGATTAAGAGAATCCTCATTCTTCATTGTTGGGAATGGCGGACTCTGAAGCCCCTTGGGAAAGCAGCCTGGCAGTTTCTTACAAAGTTAAACATACACTTGGTACATAAGCCAGCAATTCCACCCCTCGAAGCCTACTCAAGAGAAATGTGCACACGGGGCACAGGCGAGCCTGCAAACACACAGCAAGCAGCTTTACTCATAAAGCCGCAAACTGGAAGCAGCCCATACGGCCGTCAACTAGTGGGTTGCTTAAAAAAAAAAAAAAAAAAAACTATGGCATATTGTTCAATAAAGCACCATCAGCAATAAGAAAGGATGAATTGCTGGTGCGTGAAACAGCATGAGTGAACCCCCAAAACCTTGGCTTAGGGAAAGAAGCCAGGCATGAAAGGTTGTGTGTTGTGTGATCTTACGGGCAGCTGGGGAGATTGAAAGAAGAGAGGAAATCTAGAGAGGAGAAAGCAGATCAGGGATTGCTCAGGGCAGAGGCTGTGTGAGGGTTGATTGCTAAGAGCAGGAAGGAACTTTGGGGGTGATGGGAATATTTTAAAAACTCAGTTATGGTGACGATTGAACAACCAAATAAATCTACAGAAAACCATCCACCCGGACGGCAGCTGTGTGGATTTTGTGGTGTGTGCTATAGCTTTTGGATCTCAAATGTCCCCCCAAAGCCCACGTGTTAAAAGACTTGGTTCGCAGCTTTTGAGATGTGGTGGGAACTTTAAGAGGTGGTGTAGCCAGCTGAACACAATGGGTTTGCATCTCAGTGAGTGCAAAGTCAAAATAATTGCAGCCAAGATGTAAAAGAGTGGAAAAAAGATTTATTATTGACACAGTCAAGGACAGCACAGGGTTTTTTTTTTTTTTAATTGTTGTTGTTGTTTTGTTTCTTCCAAACCTATGCTCTCCTCAAACAAAGGAAGCTTGGAGATCTTGTTCAAGGAGCCTCTAAGGGAGAAAGGAGAAGAATTGATGCTTTTGAATTATGGTACTGGAAACAAATATTGACTATACCATGCACTGCCAAAAGAACCAATAGGTCCATCCTAGAGGAAGTGCAACCAGAGTGCTCCTTGGAAGTAAGGATGGCTAGACTGCATCTTAAGTATTTTAGACATGTCAGGAGGGACCAATCCCTGGAGAAAGACCTCATGTTTGGGAGAGTGATGGGTCAATGAAAAAAGAAACCTCAACTAGATGGATTGACACAGTGACTGCAACAATGGGCTTAAGCCTAAAAAAGATCATGTGCCCATGAGATCATGAGACTTTGCAGGTGCAGGCCCAGTGTCAGGGAGTGTTTTGTTGTGTTGCACATTGGATGGCTGTGAGTCAGACCGATTCGACGGCACCTAACAACAACAACATGTAGCCCTGGCTGGCCTGGAATTCACCACATAGATCAGGCTGACCTCAAATGCACTTTGATCCTCCTGCCTCTGCAGCCCAGGAGCTGGGATTACAGGCATGAGCTACCACATGTGGCTTGCTTTTTCTTTTTTTTTCTTTTTTTTTTTTTTAAGATAAAGTCTTGCCGTGGCCTCGAACTCATGATCCTCTTGCCTCAGCCTCCCCTGTCGTGTATTTTAAATGTTTCCATAATTAAGGGTTTAAAAACATGCACGTGAGTGTCTTGGAAACAAAGACAAAGATAAGTGAGTTGCAGGAGCTGACCACAGGTCACTGATGAAGTGTGGTTGCACCGAGACAGCGGGCACCCGCTGTTAGGGCCTTTTCTGCATGCCCCTGCCTCTGCCAACAGACTTTGCTTTGGGGACCAGCCAGCTGTCTGTGTACAATCTTGAGGGGATGCAAGTCACAGTGTCTGTCCACCTTTGGCCCAGGCCTGGGTACAGAACCTTTGCTAATCCAAGCAGTTGCTCTCCCCAGGGGCTTTGTGTGTGTGTGTTTGTTTTGTTTTCGTACTTAGGAATTGAACCCAGGGCCTCTTGTATGCTTTGCAGGTGCTCTACCCCTGAGCTGCAGCCCTAGCCCATTTTTTCCTTTTTATCTTGAGACAGGGACTCGCTAGGTTATGCAGGCTGCCTCTGGCCTTGAACTCAAGATTGGAGATCCTCTGCCTCCGCCTCCTGCCTCCCAAGTGCTGAGATCACAGGTGTGGTCGCTGCACCCGGCTCCTCTGGGGATTCTGATGCAAGAAATGGAAAGCTTGGAGATGATTAATCCCAAAGGGACATCCTGAATTGTGCTGCTAAGTCCCTCAGGCAGCCCTGGCTCCTGCCCTTTCCTGAACTTGGATCTTGACTGTTTTGTTCTGTGAATATCTAGTATCAGTCCAATAGATTCCCTTTTTGTTTAAGTTCACCAGAGTTCCTTTCTTTGGCTGAAAACCAAAGCGCCCCACAGCCATCAGCTCTTCATTTCTTCATGTCCATTAGGCTATAAGCAAAAAACCCCTGGGACATTAAACTTGCCCAGGTCAACCTGATCACTCACAAGAAAGGAATGCAATGATGTGAAGAAACCAAACAGATGCTTATGAGCCCGGGATCAGCCAAAACACAAATTCAAAGCATTATCATTAACCCTCTAACACACACCATCCTTCTCATAGGAGGGTAACCAATTCACCCCCACGTGTCTGTTAGCTTGTCGTGCTGTGGGGGCTGGCATGTTGCTGTGATACTGAAAGCTATACCACTGGTATGTCAGATACCACCAGGGCCACCCATGGTGGACAGGTTTCAGCTGAGCTTCCAGACTAAGACAGACTAGGGAGAAGGACCCTGCAGCCCACTCCTGAACCAATTAGTCACTGAAAACCCTATGAATAGCAGAAACACATTGTCAGATATAGTGCTGGAAAATGAGCCTCCCAGGCTGTAAAGTGTTCAAGAAAGGACTGGGGAAGAGTTGCCGCCTCAAAGTAGAGTCAACCTTAATGACAGGAATGGAGTGAAGCCCCTGGGCCCTCCTTTTGCTGATGCAGCATGACTCAAAATGAGAAGAAACACAGTGGCTGCAACAACAGGCTCAAACATAAAAAGATCGAATTCATGGCATAGTGTTGGGTAGGGTTTTGTTCTGTTTTACACAGGGCCAATGGCACCTAATAACAACAACAATCCGTTTCCCTCTCCCTCTCCCCCCCCTCCTCTCATGTGCTTAAGGTTGCTATAAGTCATCCCCAACTCGCCAGGACCTAACAACAACATGCTACAGCAGGTGCCAGAATTTCCTTCATTTTTAAAGCTGATTAATATGCCATTGGGTGCATAAACAACCATGGATGGACACGTGGGTGGCGTCCACGTTAGCTATTGTGAATAATGCTGCATGAACACGGTGTGTGAGTACCTCCTTAAGACCCTACTTTCGGTTATTTTGGATATGCCCAGAGTAGCATTCTGCACCACGTGGTAATTCTACGTTTAATTTTTTGAAGACCATACCAGTTCTCATGACAGCTGCACCATCTTACCTTCCCGCCAACAGCGTGTGTAAACATCTATGAGATCAATACTTCTTGAATTCCTCAGCTTCTCTCCACCTCCCTCCTCTAGCCTATCTTCCCTCGTCTAACAGCTTCCCAACCAGTGCCCCACAGTTGCTCTGATCCCTCTCCCATCAGGCTCCACCATAGTCTGAGCGACTTGATGTTTTTTTTATTGCTAATTTTAATGTACGGCCTGCAGCGGTAGCCCTGTGGCATCCGATCCCGTCAGATCTTGGAAGCTAAGCAGGGTCGGGCCTGGTTACTACCTGGATGGGAGACCTCCTGGGAACACCAGAAGCTGTAGGCTTGGGAGAAGGACCTGGCAACCCCCTCCCAAAAATCAATCTGCCATTGAAAACCCTATGAACAGCAGAGAAGCACTGACAATAGTGTTTCCCCTGTTGTACAGAGGGCACCTAACAACGGCACCTAACAACAACAACAATTTTAATGTACATTTCCATCCATGCATTTAATGGTACATTGTGCGTGTTCACTTCCCCCTTGTGACCTGGTTTTAAACACATGGATGTGCAAACCTGCGTCGATCCCCGCTGTGGCTTTCCATTGCTCCTGGGGTCAGACTCAAGTCCTGATAGCACACGGCATGGCCCCTTTTCCTTTTTAGCCCCCCCCCCAGGTCCAGCTGACTAGGTCGCTCCATTCCACACACCGTGGCCTTCTGTCCACCCCTCCAAGGCACATGGGTTCCTCGGCTGGATGCTGTTCCCCGAGGCAGGCACACTTCCAACTTCCTCTCCCAATCGCCAGCAACCCCCCTTTGGGCCTCAGCTCAGATATTCTCACTGGGGAAGGAGATTCCCTACCCTCTGGTCACTGTCCTCCCCCTCATTCATGCAGGTTCTCTTGCTACAGCTGCTTATTAAAAAGTGTCCCTTTTTGGGTGCCATGGCCCACACTGCTAATGCAATCAACCTGGGAGGCAGAGGCAGAAGAATCCAAAGTTTGAGGCCCGAGGCAACCTAAGTAACTTAGTGAGGCTCTGCCTCAAAATGAAAAAATAAAAAAGGGTTGGGGGTGGGGTCAGTGGCACAGCGCTTGCCTAGCATGTGCTAAGCTGTGGGATCAACCCCCTAGTGCAGCAAAAATCCCCAACAGCAGTCAAATTGTCCCTTGCTTTCCGAATACCTATTTACCTCTGTTTTTGAGTACATTATTCAATAACATGATTGGATGAATGGCTGTTTCAGTCCAGATGGGGAGACAGACAGGCAGGGAAGCTTCCCATGTTACAGGTCAAATCTCCCTTCTACTGCTTCATGTTCCCATGCGACAATCCTGCACTGGATGGTTGTGGTTTTTAACATTAGTTAGCATGTGCCTTTGGTTCATGTCAGCATCTCCCCCTAGACAGTAAGCTCCACCGTCTACTGATGACACCAGTTCATTCGCGTGCTTTATAGTGGGTGACAGCCTGCAGCCCCTCTGGCGTCCGACCCCGTAAGATCTCCGAAGCTTCGGGCCTGGTTAGAACTTGGACGGGAGACCGCCTGGGAACAACAGGTGCTGTAGACTTGGGAGAAGGACCCGGCAACCCACTCCCAAAACTCAGTCCGCCACTGAAAACCCTATGAATAGCAGAGAAGCACTGACAATAGTGTTTCGCCTGTTGTACATAGAGCCGCTACGAGTCTGACATTGACTCGGATGGGGCCTAACAACAACATAGTGGGTCACACTGGGGGAGTCAAGGACGGAGCGCTGAGGTCTCGTGACACAAGATCACAACGTGCTGGGGTCCTCTTGATCCCTTTTTCCCCCAGGATGCAGGGAAGGCACAACTCAGTACTGCAGGACTTACCCATCCTGGCCTCGCCCCCTCATCCTGGCCCCGCCCCACTCATCCTGGCCCCGCCCCTCGTTCTGGCTCCGCCCCACTGCCCTGGCCACGTCCTTCTTGTTCTGGCCCCACCCCGCTCGCCCTGGCCCCGCCCCTCGCCCTGGTCCCGCCCTGTCTTTCTGGCCCTTCTCCGCTCATCCTAGCCTCGCCCCGCCTCCTGGCCCCGCCCCGCTCGCCGTGACCCCGCCCCCACAACACCCCGCCCCCTCACCCTGTCCCCGCCCCGCCCCGCCCGCTGCTTTGGCGCGGCTCCTCTCCCACCGCTCCGCTCCGGGTTTCCGCGCCGCCCGCCCGCCCCGCCCCGCGCGCCCGCCCCGCGCGCCCGCCCGCCTCGCCGCCGCGGAGCCGCGGAGCTGCGCGAACATGGCCGAAGTCGGCGAGGACAGCGGCGCCCGCGCCCTGCTGGCGCTGCGCTCGGCGCCCTGCAGCCCGGGGCTGTGCGCGGCCGCCGCCTTCCCCGCCGCGTCCCCGCCGCCGCCCGCGCAGCCGCCGCCCGGGCCGCCGCCCGGGCCGCCGCCGCTGCCCCTCGGGCCGGGTCCGAGCGCGGGGCCGGGGCCCGGTGCGGTTGCGGGGCCGGGGCCGGGTGCGGGAGCGGCGCCGGGTGCGGGGCCCGGTGCGGTTGCGGGACCGGGTGCGGGAGCGGCGCCGGGTGCGGGGCCCGGGCCCGGTGTGGGGCCCGCGCTGGTGGCCGCGGCGGCCGCGTCGGTGCGGCAGAGCCCGGGCCCGGCGCTCGCGCGCCTTGAGGGCCGCGAGTTCGAGTTCCTGATGCGGCAGCCGAGCGTCACGATCGGCCGCAACTCGTCGCAGGGCTCGGTGGACCTGAGCATGGGCCTCTCCAGCTTCATCTCGCGGCGCCACCTGCAGCTCAGCTTCCAGGAGCCGCACTTCTACCTGCGCTGCCTCGGCAAGAACGGCGTCTTCGTGGACGGGGCCTTCCAGCGGCGCGGCGCCCCCGCCCTGCAGCTGCCGCCGCAGTGAGTGGGCCCGGGGGGGCCCCCAGACACGATCCACCCGGGTCACCCTAGACACGGTCCTCCCCCGGGTCCCCCAGACACCATCCCCCGGGTCACCCCAGATATTATTCCCCCCGGGTCACCCCAACTTGATTCCCCTGGTCACCCCAGATATGATCCCCCCCGCCTCACCCCCGAGTCACCCCAACCTGATTCCCACCTGGCCTCACCCTCCAGAGTCCCCCAGAGCAAATTCTCATCTGGCCTGACACCTTGGGGTCACCCCAGACCCTGATCCCACTCAACCAGACATGCTGGGGTCACCCCAGACCCCCACCCGACTCAGCCTGACCCCCTGGAGTCACCTCTGACCCCATCCTCACCCGGCCTGACCCCCTGGGGTCACTCCTGACCCTATCCCCACCTGAGCTGACAGCCTGGGGTCACCCCAGACACCACCCTTACCCAACCTGACACCCTGGGGTCACCCCAGACCTCTACCCCACCCAGCTGAACACCCCAAATCACCCCCAATCCTATCCCCACCTGGCCTGACACCCCAGCACCACCCCGACCCCATCCCCACCTGGCCAGGCACCATGAGGTCATCCCCAACCCCACCTAACCTCACACCCTGGGGTCACCCCTGACCCCACTCAGCCTGACCTCCCCAGGTCACCCTCGATCCCAACCCTACCCAGCTTGACCACCCCCATCATCCCCCACCCCACTCTCTGTACCCCCTCCTCCTGAACTCTTGGGGTCACCCACTTTGTGACCCCAAATGGCCCTAACCCCCAGGTGCACTCTGGGCCCTGACCTCCAGCCAGCTGGACCCTCAGGGTCACCCCAGCTCTGCCTGGGTCACTTCCAACCCCTACTAGGCCTGCACTCCAGGGTCACATCCCTGAACCCCACTGCTCTGGACCCAGGTGGTCACTCCCACTGTCTGGTCCCGGTAGTCCCAATGCGCCTGGGAGGGGGGCATCAGGAGGTGGGAGGGTGAAGCTGGGTGGAGGGGTCCTTTGAGTGGGAGGCTGGGCTGTCCAGGCCTTAGGGGCAGAGAGGGGTTAGAACAGGAAGCGTCCTGCCTCAGTGTACCCAGAGGACCTACCTCCTTGTACCCAGAGAATGTGGTGGGAAACGCGAGGACCTTGCGGCCCCCGGGTTCAGCCCGCGCTTCAGAGCGCCGCTAGCGTCCTCCGCCAGCCTATGTGGTGCCCTGTGGCGTCTCCGCAGCACCCCTACCTTGTTCCTCTGTGTGCCCTGGGCTCCTGCCCCTTCCTGCTCTCTGGGCCACCCCTGGAGGTCTGAGCCCCCAGCGCTGGGAGCTGGGAGCAAGCCTGCTTCATGACTCACTTCCTCCCCAGCTCTGCGCTGTTCTCTGCAGTCATTTGGTTACTTCTCACCCCCACAGGCATTCCTGAGCTGGGAGCTTGGTTCTCGTTCAGGGGTGCTGGCCGTATCATTGCTGGCACCTCGAGTCCTGTGGGGAGTTTTTGCTGGGGTAATTCCCAGTCCCCGCATTCCTTTCTGGAAACTCCTCTGCCTGGGGTCTGCGCACGTTTGCTGTGTACACGGTGTTGGGTTCTTGTCAAGCCCAACAGTGACTCATCCTGTTAAGGGCGCGAGGGGGAAAGTGTGTTTTCACCTCCCAAACCTGAAAGATGCGCGTCGGTGATGACGGGGCAGGGAGAGGAGTAGGGGTTCTGTCTGGGGGTTCCGGCTCTCTTCTCGCCCGTGGGGACACTCTCCCTCCGGGCGTGAAATGCATCCTTGGACTGGTCTCTTCTGGAGAGCCGAATTCTGGAGAGAGAATGACAGGCGAATATGCTGTGCCTCCCCCAGAGCCCTGCAGACCTGTCTTTGTACCTTGGTGTCACTCTGCTTCTGGAAGTGCCCCAGGGCACTGTCCTGTTCTCAGGGTTCCTGACCCAGCCCCCCGTGAACAGGACCCAACCTAGCTGTACTTTGAATGAGGTTTTCTTCCACAGTGGAGTTTTCTCCCCTCCAGAGGAAGGTCTCAACCCACAGGGTCCTGTCATCTACTCAAGAGGCCACATCTATTATTTATGAAACGTTACTGGTGTATGTGATGTCTCAAAATTTATACTCCAAGGACCTGGCGTGCTTGACAGGTGTGTTTCAGAGCGCTGTGGCTTTGCTGGAGGGAAAGCGTTTACTCACCCACCTTGTGGGTGCGATGCTTCCAGAGGATGGTGGCACTGCTGGATGTGCATGAAGTGCTTTGTCTGTCTTTATTTGACTTCAGCTGTGCCTCTGAGTGCCTTCTGCACCGACAGAAATGTAATCTGTGCCAGGAAAGAGCCAATGTACATAAGGGAAACTGGTACGTGGGTGTTGGTGCCTGCCCTCTTGGAGAAAACCTGTCAACAATCAGGTGGGGCCATTTTAGAAGTTTGAGATTCTTTCTTTAGGAAGCTTGGACTGAAGTAGTCACATACATAAAACAAGTTGCTGTGAGCTTCTGTTTTGGAGTGAGGTTCGTTGTTCCTAGGACTTTCCATTGAAAATAATTGCAAGTAGATGGATGCAGTGGTGCGCCTATCATCCCAGCCCCTCAGGAGGCAGAGGCAGGAGCCTTGTGAGTTAGAGGCTGGAGGCAGCCTGTGTAACTTAGATTGTATCTCAAAATAAAAAGTAAAATAATGGGCCTGGGGGCTCAGTGGTAGAGTACTTACAAAACACGTGTGAGGCCCTGAGTTCAAATCCCCCAGTACCACAAAAAACAAAAAAGGAAGAAAGAAAGAAAAGAAAAGAAAGATAAAAGAATCAAGAGATTTCAATGAATTCAGAGCAAGGAAGTTGTCTGCATACGTGCAGCACCTTGAAATTGGAAATTCTTTACTGAGTTTAAAATAATGGCAGAATTTTTTGTGCCTGCCCTGTCAAGGCTTTGGGGACTAGTTTTGACATTAGTATTAGAAGGTAAGACCTGCAGCCATAGCCCTGTGGTATCCGATCCCTTCAGATCTCAGAAGCTAAGCAGGATTGGGCCTGGTTAGTCCTTGAATGGGAGACCACCTGGAACACCAGGTGCTGTAGGCTTAGGAAGCGGACCCAGCAACCCACTCCCAAAAATCAGTCAGCCATTGAAAACCTATGAATAGCAGCGAAGCACTGATGATGGTGTTTCACCTGTTGTATGTAGGGTCGCTATGAGTCGGATACCAACTCGACAACACCTAACAGCAATTAGAAGGTAAAAATTCTTCATCCTAAGCTGTGACTTCTCCTGCGATGGAATGTCGCTGACTTGACTCTGCCTGGATTCAGTGGGCTGCAGTCCCTCACCTTGGCGGCTTTGTGCTGTGTCGACTCCCACACTGATTCCAAAAGAGTTCAGGCGCCTTCTTCCCCACTCTGACACCAGGGGACAGCCATGTGGGTGACATTCACACATCCCACACTCTCTTCCCGGGCAGCTCCCCCTGAGGAGGGAGATTGGGATTCACCCCGGTTTGTTACTAGAAGCACGTCCATTTTAATTCTTCGATATTTTAAATTATCGTTGGGGAAGAAAATGACTCACGGCACAGCGCAGAGCTGGTCTTGGTACTGGCGAATCTGAGGTGCCTGTGGTCAAGGTCACCCATGGTTGCCTCGCGGATGGAGGGCAGCGTGCCTCGTGTGGACCTGATAGGCCCACGTGTGCCGCCAACGGTAGCCCTGCTAGACCCGAAGCTCTCCAAGGCTGGGGCTGAGAATCAGTCACTTTTTATTAGCCTCCATCCAGAAAGTGGCCCACGGCCGGTTGCAGTGAGTCAGTTACGTTTGGAATGAACCCACTGTGGACCTTGTGAACGCTCGGCTTCCATAGGAGAAAAACCAGGTCGTAGATAGGGTCTGGTTTCCAAAAATTTGGTCACCACTTTGGTCCAGTAGGGTGTGTGCACTTGCGCTTCTTCTTAGTACTTAATTTGGAGTTTAAATTGGGTCTGATTGGTGAAAGACCCATTCGCTGCCCTTTTTTTGTTTGCTCCTCCTCCTTTTCTGCAACTCTTGTCCCAGGTCCTTTATAGGAGGCTGGGATTCAACTTGAATAGTTACAGTAACCTGTCAGATCTGGGAAGCTAAGCAGGGTTGGGCCTGGTTAATACTTGGATAGGAGACTGCCTGGGAATTCCGGGTGCTATAGGCTTGGAAGAAGGACCTGGCAACCCACTCCCAAAACAATCAGCTGTCAAAAACCCCGTGACCAGCAGAGAAGCACTGATTCAGTGCCAGGCATGGCACAGCGTTGGGGAGTGTTTCATTCTCCTGTACATTGGGTCGCTGTGAGTCAGAAGCAAATCACAGGTGTCTTATGACACTGTGAAAGATAAGGATCCTTTAAAAAAAAAAAAAAACAACCAACCACAATGTCATTATCACACCTAACAAATTAATGGTAAGTTTCCACTCTTGTCCATGCAGTGTACAGAATTCCCTTCTTTCTTGGGATTTTATCTCTCCCGGTGTATTTATTTGAATCAGAATCCAAATAAGGTCCAGACACAGGAGTTGGCGACGTGTCTGTGGTGTCTCTTCCTCTGTAGGTTCATTCTCTTTCTTCTCGCTGAGTTTATTCATTAAAGGAACAGGGCCATTGTCTGTGTAGGTCCTCTTATCTCTTAAAGATGGGATTCCCTCAGGTCTGTTTACCACATTCCTTTCCCGTCATTCCTGTAAATAGATTACTGGATCTAGAGGTCTGATCAAATTCCAGTTTGATTCCTTCCTTCCTCCCTCCTTCCCTCTATTCCTTCCTTCCTTCCTACCGTCCCTCCTCCCTCCCTGTCTTCCTTCCTTACCTTTGTTCTCTTTCTTCTTCTTGAACCCGCCTTGTAGGTGGTATTGTGTGGTTTATCAGGAGGCAAGGGGCTGGGGTTTATCTCGGTTGGTAGAGTGCTGCTCTGAGCTCTCTGAGGTCCTGAGTTGGATCCTCAACACCCAGAGAGAAGGACCTAGCAGCCCACTCCTGAAACAATCAGCCATTGAAAACCCAATGACTAACAGAAGCCCTGGCATAGTGCCAGCCATGGCACAGTGTCAGGAAGTGTTTCATTCTGTTGTACATCCGGTCACTACAATACATGTTGGACCTGACTCTCTAGAGAGCACCCAATAACAACAGCATCAGGTGGCAAAAATGTCTGCCTGGCTCCTTTTCTGGAACGTTAGCAGTTTTGAGTGTCTGTTGTGTGGGTTCCTCAATTTATTGCCACCTGTGCTTTTGGTGGTTCCTTGTGGCTGCCAGCATCACACAGGTGGAGGTGCTGACCGACTGCCTGCTGAAAGACACAGGTGAATGGTGGATGGGAGGGATCACAGCTGCTGCACACGTGCCACGGGCATGGAATTTACTACATAAAGAGTTGTTTTACAGCTGGGCGCGGTGGCGCACGCCTGTAATCCCAGCGGCTCAGCGGGCAGAGGCAGGAGGATCACAAGTTCGAGACCAGAGGCAATCTGTGTAATTTAGCCAGACTCTGTCTCAAAAAAAAAAAAAAAAAAAAAAAAAAGTTTAAAAAAAATGGGCTGGAGGCGGCAGCTCAGTGGTCCAGAACTTGCAAAGCATGCAAGCGCGAGGCCCTGGATTCAACCCCCAGTATCCCCCCCCAAAAAAAAGAAAAAAAAAAAGGAAAGAAAGAAAAAGAAAGAATTGTTTTAGGCGAGCAACTCAGGAGGCTGAGGCAGGAGGATGGCAATCTTGAGGCCACAGGCAGCCTGCAGAATTTAGCAAGACCTGTCTGCAGATAAAGGAACTGGGAGCCGGGCGTGATTCCAGGGACGCGGGAAGCTGAGACAGGAGCATGGCGAACCCCAGGCCAGCCTGGGCCAGCGAGACCCTGTCTTGACCTCTCCAGATCTCATCTCAAGGTGGTGGAGGCACCTGACATGGTGGCCACATCTGTGATCTCAGCACTCAGGAGGCAGAGGCAGGGGGATTGTGAGTTTGAGGCCAGAGGCAGCCTGTAGAACTTAGTGAGACCCTGTCTCAAGATAAAAAATAAAAAATGGTCTGAGGGTGCAGCTCAGTGGTAGAGCACTTGCAAAGTATGGCATGAGGCTCTGGGTTCAGCCCCTCGGTCCCGCAAATAATGATAACAACAATAATAATAAAGGAATTCTTTTGGACCCAATGAAAACATACATATTAGGGCTCAGGATATGGCTCAGTGGTAGAGGCCCTGGGTTCCATGCCCAGCACCTCAAACAAGGAGGCAAACAAACAACATGTAACGTAGTTTGTCATTGTCATTTCCAGCTGGCCAGTTGAAATGTATCTTAGTTATTAACCACTATACAACAACTTTTTTATAGCTGTACCATCCTAGTGTCCAATCCCAACAGATCTCAGAAACTAAGCAGGGTCGGGCCTGGCTAGTACTCGAATGAGAGACCACCTGGGAACACCAGGTGTTGTAGGCATGGGAGAAGGACCCGGCAGCCCACTCCCAAATACCAGCCATCAAAAACCCTATGAATAGCATAGAAGCACTGACAATAGTGCCAGGCATGGCACAGTGTCAGGAAGTGTTTCGTTCTGTTGTAAATCGGGTCACCACAGGTTGGACCTGACTCAGTGGCACCTAACAAGAGCATACAACTAGTTAGCAGTTTGACATTCTTTTGAAATTAATTGAAAAATGCTCCAGACTTAATGAAGGCACAGGTTCATCTGAGCACCCCCCCCCGCCCACCTTCCAGAGTGGGTCACAGCATCATCTTCTCCTGGGGTCCCCCACCCTGAGCACCGCCATCCTCAGTCCCGAGGGAGCAGCCAGGTGGTGGCTCGCCAGTCTGGAGTGGGCATCCAAGCGGGGCGGAGGTTGGGAGAGGAGAAGATGAGGGCGCGGGAGACTCTTTCCAGGGCTGAAGCTGGAGGCTGTGGGCCCTAGGATTGTGTCCACACCCTCAGCCCACACGGAGGGAACCCGGGACCAGGAAGGAGAAGGTGGGAAGAGCTGTGGTCCGGAGGGCAGCGGGTGCCACATGGGAGATGTGGGCCTGGCCGGGGTGGCTCTGGGGCCAGAGGAGGCAGGCGCAATGAAGGGTCTTCTGTCCGATGGGGTGATTGTTTGGCTGGGTGGAGCAAGGCAGCCCTGAGGCCCGGTGCAGCCAGGCCAGGAGCCCCCGGAGGGCTGGGCTGCCGCTAGTCCCGCTCAGGTCCCAACAGGAAGTGCAGCCCTTCTCTAAGTCAAGGCTTTATTCTGTTTCTCCCAAGGGGGCTGCTATTCTGTATCACCCGGGTTTGTTTAGTTGGACTGTTATCTGGTTAAAAAGTTACTTTCAGAAGGTTTGTGGGGATGTAGCAAAGGAGGAGCTGATACACTGTGTCCTTGCTAAAAATACCAGCCACCTTCTTGTGTCCAGCTCCCACTGAGCGCTCTGGGGATGTGAGGCAGTTTTTATAGAATTGGAAAGATCGGCCGCTGGGCGCTCCAGCGACTTGGGAGGTGGAGGCAGGAGGAGCCCAGGTTTGAGGCCAGAGGCAGCCTGCACAACTTAAACCCTGTCTCAAGATAAAAAATAAAAAAGGGCTGACGGCGCCTCTCAGCCATAGATCACTTGCAACAAAATATGCAAGGTCCTGGGTTCAGCCTCCCAGTACTGCAGAAAGAAAGAAAGGAAGGAAAGAAAGGAAGAAAGGAGGGAGGGAAGAGAGAGAGAGAAAGAAAAGAAAGGAGGAGGGAAGGAAGGAAAGAGGAAGGAAGGAAGGAATTAATCTATAGGAAAGGTGTTTTTATCATGTAGTGTGTGTTGAGATGCACTTATTTTAAATACATGGAAGTCTTTGTCCTATTGATGCAGGAACAGCATCAGTAGGAGCTAACAGTATGCACTGTCGAGTCTTAATGGGGTTTCTGTTTAATACTTTTGAAAAAGACAGCTATGTTTAAAATTATGTGCTTGCACGCAACTGAAGCATTTGATTTGTAGATACGGTAATTTACTATTTGCTGTTTTTGCATCTTGAGAATGTCAGGGGATAAACTTGCTAAATTAATGACAACTCAAATTGCAGTGCTGCCTCATTTCCATAATTACCCTACATTTAAAGCATTTCATATTAAAATGAGAGGATTATATAAAATGCTTTTACTTTGATTTCCTGGAAGCAGGCCCTTGCATTGTGACTCGTCAGGAGACTTTGTAGCTGATTTTCACTGTTGCTGTGACTTTCTGTGGGTCTCCAGCTTCCTGGTGTAACGCTGCTGGCTAATTATAAAGAAAGATGGAATGTGTGTGTGGACAGAGTTTGTGGATTTGGAGAAGGAAACTGAGATGGTGCTGCCTGTTGCCAGGAGTCTGAGGATGGAGAAGCCCAGACTACAAGCGTTTGCCCTGCCCAGCCCATTTCCAGAGTGTTAATAGTACCCTCTTCCCTCCAGCAAGGTGAAGATGGGTTAATGTGTGTTTTGCTTTACTTAGACATTAACAGTTGCAGCTGCTTGCAAACGCGGGACTTTGTTCCCCTGAGATTCCGGGTAAGTACACGAAACAGGTGACTAGACGGAGCGGAGAGTGGACAGTTTTATCTGAGATTCGTGAAGGACGGTCTTGTCTGTCCCATCATCTGTCGTGTGTTTGACCTTGCCGGGGAGGATGCCAGCTGTCTTCTGCTGTTTTCTGATAGGGCACCAGCCAGCTCTTCCCCAAGACCGCAGAACCGAGCTCCAATCATGTCGCCCCCAGGCTCGGACACATCACAGATGCCCCAGTGCCCTTGAGGTCAGCTAGGGTTGCTTAAGCTGTCCTCTGCCACCTCAGGTGCCACAGGAGGCCGTTCTCTGGGCAGAGCCACCTCTGGGGATGTGTCTTATTCAGAGAGCAATTTTCAGGACCCTCCAACACGCTCACGTGTTACCAGGGACCCCAAAGCCCTTTGGCTTATGTGAGATCAATCGGCTGACATTTAACAAATGGGAAATGGAAACTCACTCATTTGTTGTTGTTGTTGTTGTTAGGTGCCGTCGAGTCGGTATCTGACTCACAGCAACCATCATAGGGTTTTCAATGGCTGACTGTTTCGGGATTGCCCTGGGAGTGGATTGCCAGGTCCTTCTCCCATTTTTGCAGTGCTGGGAATTGAACTCGGGACCTCAGAGACTGCAGCGCAGCACTCTACCCACTGAGCTAAATCCCAGCCCCACTCACTCATTAGTCTACTGAAAATAGCAGCAACGAGCCTATTTCAAAAATAACTTTTCTACGAAAAGCCTCTGTGTGGCTGGGTGCAGTGGGGCACACAGCCCTCGAGAGGTGGAGGCAGAGGCTTGTGAGGCTGAGGCCAGCTTGGGCCACATAGCGAGACCCTGTCTCAAAACAAAACAAACCTTAACCCTTATATTGTTGTTGTTGTTGTTATTAGGTGCCGTCGAGTCGGTATCCGACTCATAGCGACCCTCTGTACCACAGGGGAAACACTACTGTCAGTGCTTCTCTGCTGTTCATTGGGTTTTCAATGGCAGATTGATTTTTGGGAGGGGGTTGCCAGGTCCTTCTCCCAAGCCTACAGCTTCTGGTGTTCCCAGGCGGTCTCCCATCCAGGTACTAACCAGGCCTGACCCTGCTTAGCTTCCGAGATCTGACGGGATCGGATGCCACAGGGCTACAGCTGCAGGCCAACCCTTATATTGCCCCCCCCCCAAAGCCGCCAAATTTAGAATAAGGGGTTTATTTGTTTTGTTGGTTTATCTGTAAACCTGTCTGGTGTCCAGTTTAATAGAGACGGGCAGGCTCGTGGCTGCTTCTGCCTTCAGTCTGCTGTGCTGGGCTGTCTTGGCTGAGGTATACACATCAGATCCGGCCGTGCGGACACGCAGCTGGACGTGGGAGGAGCAGGTCAGGAGGCTTTTCTGAGCACTGCGGATATTCTGCTTTGATATCTCCGCAGGCCCGACGGGTGGTCGTGTGTCACAGGTGAGCCGCTCTGTGGAATCTGAGCGGCCTCAGGAGACTTTCTTTAAAACCCCTCACTGCGTCTTGCATTTTGAATGATTCCCCCCACCCCAGTACTGGGGGGTTGAACCCAGGGCCTCACGCATACTAGGCAACCGCTCTACCACCGAGCTACACCCCTAGACTGACTGACCAACTTTTCTTTGTTTCTTTCTTTCTTTCAAGATAGGGTCTAGAGCCAGGCGCAGTGGCACACCCCTATAATCCCAGCAGCTCGGGAGGCAGAAGCAGGAGGATCCCAAGTTAGGGAGACCCTGTCTCAAAAAAGTAAAAAAACAGGCTGAGGGTGTGGTGGTCCAGCACTTGCAGAGCATGCAAGCATGGGGCCCTGGGTTCAACCCCCATTGCCGCAAAAAAAAAAAAAAAAAAAAAAGGGTCTGTCTAAATAGCACAGGCTGCCTCTGGCCTTGAACTCATAATCCTCCTGCCTCCACCTCCCAAGTAGCGGAGATCACAGGCGGGCGCTACTGTGCCCGGCTTTCGAACGACTCATTTATTCCCCTGCATCACACATTGGCCAGAAGGAAAATATTGATTGAGTTGTGGGTCTTATTATACAAAGGAAAGTCTATCTCACCCTTAGGTTCCGTTGGTAGTTAAACTCCTTCCCCTTGAGCCCAATACGTCTCGATTTTAAAATGGACATTTTTTGTAGGAAGCAGCTTCTTAACATAGCTTACTTTTAAAATGTTTTAAAAGTTCAGTGACATAGCATGTTTTAGCATATGTACGTATGTGTGTACATAAATGTGTATGTGTGTATATATTTAGTTTTGTTTTTTGAGATAGGATTTCACTGTGTAGGCCTGGCTGCTTTAGAACTTAAGATCCTCCTGACTCTGCCTCCCGAGTGCTGGGATCACAGGCTGGCGTGGTACTCAGCATCCTCCTGCCTCAGCCTCCTGGGTGCTGGGATCACAGGCCTTTGGGAAATGTTTTTGAGCATGCTTTTTTAAAAACGTTGCTTTAGCTGGGCGCCGTGGCACATGCCTATCATCCTAGCAGCTCGGGAGGCGGAGGCAGGAAAATCGCAAGTTCAAGACCAGGAGCAGTCTGTGTAATTTAGTGAGACCCTGTCTCAAAAAAAGTTTTTTTTAAAAATGGGCTGGGCGTGCAGCTCAATGGTCCAGCACTTGCAGAGCTTGCAAGCACAAGGTCCTGGGTTCAACCCCCAGTACACACACACACACACACACACACACACACACACACACACACACACACACAAAATGCTGCTTTTGCTGCACCCAAGAATGCCCTTTCTCCTGCCATGATTGCATGGAAACCTCTGCAGGACATTTTTCTTTCTTCCCCTCCGCACAGGAGGTCGGCATCACACACAGGGTAAAATTGCCCTTCATCCATCTGGAAAAGGCTTGGCTTGTCTGTAGCCTGGGTCCCCCGGACGTGGGGTCCGCCCTGCTTCCACACGCAGGTGTGGTGATGAGGTGGCCCCTGCTCTTCCCTCGGAGGCGCTGGCTGCCAGCTGGAGGTATACGCAGCCCTCTCCACGGGGGGCCACAGCTCCTTGTGCCTTGGCTGTGGCTGGGTTTGGCCTGAGGGTCCTCCCAAGGGCCCTCAAGTAGTGAGTGGCTGCCAGGGTCGCAGGCAGTGGAGGATCCAGGCTCAGAGGCTCACACAACACTTTGGAACCTCAGAACCTTCCAGAAGCGCCACCTCCATCCTGTGGCTCAGATCCGCCCATCGATGAACAGGGAGCCTCCCAGCTATGGGTGACATCCAGCGAGGAAGGATGGTTTGCACCCTGAGCAGCGCCCCGGAGCTGCCACGAGGGACTCTGTGGCTGGAGGCCAGTGGAGGCCAGAGACTGCAGAGGAAAGGGCGGCGCTCACTCCCACTCTGCCCTGGGCCACACGCGTCCCCGTTGCCTGGCAGGTCCATCCCTGCAGGTGGGAGCCAGCAGTGACTCACAGCAGCCTGAGGAAGACCCGCTCCCCTGGGAATGCCCAGGATTGTCCGGCTCTCTCTGGTTGCACCAGATCAGCCAAGACACACTCAGAGCCCCGAGTCTACCCCACTCTGCACAGAGCTCTGCCAAACGCTCAGCTTCCCACGAGGCTGCGTTTTCTCTGTGAGTCACGGCATGGACACTTCCAGGCCTGGCTCCCCTCGGCTTGGCCAGCCAGGGATGCCATCGAGGGCCGAGAACTTCCTCCAGCTGCACCGGCCAGCGTGGCAGCCCCGAGCCGCCTGGGGCCGTCCAGCTGTGGGGGCCAAGGAGCAGAGTTCTTTATTCCAGGTTCGTCTCCCAGTAGAACTTAAACAGTCCATCACATGTGCCGCTGCTCCCTGGTGTCCCCAGGCAGCTGGGCGTGTGTGCTGCCTCAGTTTACCCCACTCATCCTAGAGGCCCAGTCCGGGTTCCTGCAGTGTGGTCAGGTAAGAAGGACCCAGGTGTCTGGTCCAGGCTGTGGGGCTCAGGTAGACCCACTGCAGTCAAAGAAAAAGGAAACGCAAGGCAAGGCGCCTGCCTGCAGTCCCTGTGCTTTACTGAAGGCCCCCTCGTGAGCGTGTTGTTGCTGAACAGCTTGACATTTCTCTCCTGTCCCTGCCTCTCTGGTCTCTTGGAGATCAGCAGAACACAAGCCTTCCATGTGCCCTTTATGACCCTACTTGAAGCCCGAGGAAGAAAGTCACCTGAGAGGTGATTGGTGCAGAGAATAAGGAAGCCGGACTAGTGTGCTGGGCAGGGAATTTCTTTCTTTCTTAAATAGGGTTCCCCTGCAGCCTGGCTATTGGGTGACGTGGGCGTCTACCCCCGAGTACTTGCCTGTCTTTGCAGATGGTAAAAATTCCTTGATAGACAGGTGGCTGTGGCAAGGCTACACTGCTTGTGATCACACCACGTGGCTTCGTCTAACAGGCTCCCACGGTGCGAGTGCTTTTAGCTCACAGGACCTGCGTGGCGGGCCGCTAGGTGTCGGGGTGAACGTGCGATGCTGCCTGTGAGCCCCCGATGGCTAGGGCCGCCCCGGCTTCAGCTTGGTTCTGCACCTGGCTGGTGGCAGACAAGAGGGTGAGGCGGGGTTGTGGGGAGAGAGACCAGGCTGAAAGGTGGCAAATCTCCCTCCCACTGATGCCGATGTCCACAGCTCAGGCCCCGTCCTCTCCAGGGAAGGGCAATGCGTCTGGGAAAGAGCGCTAAGTGGTTCACTGAGCAGTTGGCCAGTGGTCCGTTTTAGGTCAGGGTGGACAGCTGGACCCCATGACCCAAAGCCTGCCAGTCCCTGTGGTGTTTATTTGAAACGAGGTCTCACTGTTTAGCCCTGGCTGGCCCCAACTTGCTGTGAAGTCCAGGCTGGCCTTGAACTTGCACCAGTCCTCCTGCCTCCCCACGTCCCGAGTGCTGGGCTCACAGGCCCATCCCCCAGCCCTTGTGTTTGTAAATAAAGTTTTATCAGCACACACCATGCCTGCTAGTTTCTGAGCTGTCTGTGGCTCCTTCACTGAGAGAGGCCAAGTGGCTTGTGAGTCCCGCCCTGTTTGCTGTCCGTCCTTGACAGAGCAGAGCCCACCCCATCCCCTCATCGCAGATTGGCTGCTTCTGGGTCAGCACATGTGCTTGAGCCTCATCAGGACCCTGGAGGACCTGGCTCTCTTTACACACAGCCTCTCTTTTTCTCGCTGTGTTTACTCCAGGGGGTTTTATATATTTGTTTTGGGGGATATGAATGGATCTTTATTCCTTGCTATTTTCTAAAGAGTTAGTGTTTATGGGTAGGAAAGGTTGACTGTGTTTGTATATGTCTTTGGTGTGAATTTTATTATACTAACTCTTTTTTAAAATTTTTACATCTTCAAAAAAAAAATTCCAAGCCTCCAAGAAATTTGCAAGATTAGTACAAATAAGTCCTATGTATCCTCTGCCCAGACTTGCCTTTTTTTTTTTTTTTTTTTAGTGTTCTCCTACGTTTAGCATTTTATTTTATTTTTTTGCAGTACTTGGGGGTCGAACCCAGTGCCTCACACATACTTTGTAAGCGCTCTACCACTGGGCTGAACTCCCAACCCATTTTTAATTTTTTATCTTGAGACACAGTCTTACTAAGTTACACAGGCTGCCTCTGGCCTCCAAGTTGTGATCCTCCTGCCTCTGCTCCTAAGTGCTGGAATCACAGGCGTGGCCACTACACCAGGCTCCTCCCCTACCTTGAGATCTCGAAAGAAACAATGAGACATGGTTTCTCGAGGCCCAGACTGGCCTGGAACTCACAATCCTCCCGCCTCTGCCTCCCGAGTCTGCAGGATGGCAGACTCGAGCCATCACCCCCAGCTTACTCTAGCATTTTATATGTGTGTTACCTGAGAGTGATCTATGAGTTGGGATCAAAAGATACATGAATGTTTAAATTTTAAAAAAAAAAGAACAACTTATTACAGTAAAAGATATATCCCATTAATTCCCCGCAAAACAGGGCAACCGAAGACACTAACAAAAGAGGACTTGTGGAATTGCCTCAGAAAGTAGCTAGAATGATGGGATAAATGTATTCAATGCCAGGAGAGTACTTTGAGAGGAACTTTTTTTTTATCACTGTGTGTGTGTGTGTGTGTGTGTGTGTGTGTGTGTGTGTGTGTTTGTGATATCACCTTCTCCCTAATATTGCAAGATACGTGTTCTGTGAATAAGGATATTTTACCCAACCTGTCTGGTTATTAATTTCAGGAAATTTAACATCGATCAAAATCCACTACCTAATGAACAATTTGGAAAGCAATTTTGTCATTTGTCCCAATAACACTGTCTTGACCATCCTGTCCCTGCCATGGGACCCAGCCCAGGATGGAGAATTGCATCTGTTAGGACGTCTTCCCAGTGTCCTTAACCCAGAACCCTCAGCTGTTCTTTGTCTTTATTGACCTTGACATTTTTAAAGACAACAGGCCAGCTATTCCATAGGATCTCTCTCGATTTAGATTTGTGTCATTTGATACAAATCCCGGTTAGAATCAAGTCAGCCACCTCTGGCTGGAACACTAGACAGGGGCCTCGCACCCTCCCTGGCAGTATGGGGATGGCATGCATTTGTTACAGGCTTTAGGTATTATCTGGCTTTCTCCTTTCCTAGTTAATAAGTAACATTTGCAATCCAGCCCAGTGGAGGATATTTTGTATCCACCTGATCACACTGACTGTTTCTACTAACAGTTTTTCAATTGACATGCTTGTATTTCCCAGGTGGTCATCTTTATCTGCAAAGGCTCATTATTCTGTTTTGTTTCTTCCACTATTTTCAGTCTCATTTCTTGTTGTCTTGTTGAATTGGGCACAACCTCCAAATAACACTAAATAAACTCTAAGATAAAGGCTACATTCCTGCTGGCTGGGAGGTATTTCACAGTATAGATTTGGCGGCGTAAAAGCCACTCTGGGGGCCTTGGCACTAAAAGCCACTCTGGGGGCCTTGGCACATGCCTGTTGTTGCAGCTGCCAGGGAGGCTGAGGTGGGTTGAGGCTAGCCTGGGCAGCGTCGTAGGACTCCATCTCAAAACAAAACAAAAGCCACTTCCTGCCCGAGATCTGCCAGAGTTTTGATCATCTGGGCCCCGCGGCACCCCTTGGGGCCCCGTGCTGGTTGTGGAGGTTTATACTTATATTTGTCTGATGCACTAGTAAGTTTTAGGGGGGCAGATCTGCACTCTCGTTACTGCTGTAGTCCTGCTATCCGTGCGTACGCTTGATATGTCGTTGGTCGTCAGCACTTTATGAATGATCGTTGGCAGAGTGAATAAACGAAGGGAAGTCTGAGTGCAGAAATAATCTGGAAGGGACAGAGGCGAATCCACTTAGCTTTTAAAAGTTCTGGCTCAGGGAGCTTGGACAAGCATCCTGACCCTCGAGCCCCTCTTTCCCTGTCTGTTGGGTAGACACACTGCCCACTCTCGGAGGGATTACCAGAATTGCAAGGGGCACGTTGTGCGTGCCTGCCAGCGTGTGTGGTGGGTAGAAAGCACCCGGTCACCCTCGCTCTCTTCTGGCCACCAGCATCTTCACCCCTGTGCTGATCAGGCACGAGGCCCGCGTCCATTCCATGGGACTTGGGGTGTAGGAAGCGAGGTCCGAGCTGGAGCAGGGGCCGCGTGGCCGTGCTCAGGGCTGACCACAGAGGAAGGCCCTGCCCACGCTGCCCCGGCCTGCTTGCTCTTGGCCAGGCTGCATTCCCACACCGGCTACGGGTGGGCTCCGAGACCCCAAGCTCCCTGCCAGCCCTAAGTCTTGTATGCTCACAGCGAGACAGCGGAGTCCCATTTCCTTTGTGTCTTTTGGAGTGGCTGTTCCAGAGTGTGGGAGTCGGAAGAATGGGGGATTTGAAAAGACAAATGCGGGTGTGCCTTGAATTCCAGGAAAGAACCCACCTTTTAGAAGGTGCTACAAAGGCATGAGGCAGGCGCGGCAAACAGCAGCTGGTCGGACCAGAAGGGTTGCGCCCAAAAGCTGGGATGCAGGGTGTTTCGTGAAGGTAAATCCGTAAGTCAGAGACAGAGGCACCGACTTGGCTAAAGTATTCGTACATATCTTGTTGTTGTTGTTGTTAGGTGCCATCTCGTCGGTATCCAACTCATAGCGACCCTCATAGGGTTTTCAATGGCTGTTTCAGGATTGCCTTGGGAGTGGATTGCCAGGTCCTTCTCCCATTTTTGCGGTGCTGGGAATTGAACTCAGGACCTCAGAGACTGCAGCGCAGCGCTCTACCAACTGAGCTAAATCCCAGCCCCATACATATCTTAGGGCATTTTAAAAGCCACAGAAAAATACAGAGTGTAATTTAACAAGTTTGAATTAAGAATTAACACTGGTATGCATTTTGTCTTGCTTTGGCGGGGGAGGGCACAGGGTCTTGCTATGTAGCCCCTGCCAGCATGAAACCCGCTGCTTAACCCAGACTAGCCTCAAGCTTGTGGCGATCCTCCTGCCTCGGACTCCCAAGAGCTGGGATTATGTGTGTGCGCCACCCGCCCGGCTCTCATGAACTTTCTCAAGTAAGAAAAATAGCATGTTCCGGGTGCAGGTGAGGCTCCCCAGTGTGCCCCTGGCCTGTTGCTGCCATGGCCAGCTCCCCTGAGGGCCTGGTCCCACACCTTACCCACAGGGGCATCCGAGAATAACGCGACGTTCGGTTCTGTGCGGGGGCTTCCAATTTACACGCACAGCACCATGCAGCCTTCTTCATTATGCCGCGTGTTCTGCGTCTGCGAACAGACCGTGCTGTGGGGACACTGTCGCACGAGCACCCATGCTTCCGTGGCCCTGGGTCTCGGATTCCGGTTGTCCTTCTGGCCTTGGGTCCTCCTTCGCTTCTCTCTCAGTATGGGCAGAGTCCCCGTGCCCTCTTTGCATTCTGTGCTCATCCCGGGCCCTGTCTCGTTGCCCGCCCTAAGCTCACGGCCTCATGCGGTGTTCCTGGCACCTCTTTGTGGGAACCGAGCAGAGTCTGAGGGCATCCCCGGCTCCTCCCCTGTGCCTGCTTCCCATGAGCAGGTGCCGAGGGCATGGTGCGTGCGCTTTGGCAGGGGAGGCAACCGGGCACTGGACCCGGAGCAGCAAGGACAGCCACTCCCCATTAGGGTCCTGGGGTGGGCAGGGCAGACGTCTCTGAGGAGGTGACACTTCAGCTGGGACCTCAGTCACCAGCAGGAGATGTTTATGGTGATGTCAGGGACCCCCAGGACAGTGTGGTGCCCGTGGGAGAGGGAGGATGTGAGCTCGCCTGGGCCAGCCAGGACAGGCCAGGAGGAGGTGTCCCCAGCATCCGAAGGGCACGTGGGGTCTCGGCTGCAGTGAGCTGGGGTAGTGAGGCCCTGAAGCCGCTGCTGTGGGGCTGGCGGCCTCCAGTGCAAAGGGGGTCCTGGAGCTCCCACAGGGCCTGGTCTTGGCACAGGAGGAAGGAGGGGTGCATGGCTTGCGGTGCCCAGGAGATGTGGGGACAGAACATCACAGAGAACTGCTTTTATTATCCATAGCAAAACTGGAAGCATAAATAGTAAAACCAAATTACGCTGCACCTGGTGGCGCCTGCCTGTGACCCCAGCACCGGGGAGACAGAGGCGGGAGGATGGCGAGTTCCTGGCCAGCCTGGGCCTCGCGAGAAAAGAAAAACAACAAGGAAACAGTGCAAGAGAGAAATAAAGATGTCGTGTTAAACAGTTCATCACCAGAATGTGCTCACACTCAATGGTACAGTCACCAGGCGATAGGATCTTGGGGACCCCATCCTACCAAAGTGTCACTGTGGAATGCAGTTCATGCTTGTAGAAAAACTGGCAAATAGAGAAGCCTGGAATGGAGAGAAGCCTATCCGGCCCTCCCCAGGGAGGACAGCACCTCACCTCTGATTTCTGAAAATCCCCACCGCGCGGGTTCTTTGCCCATGCTGCTTATTTGCATATTCACAACTGCTGGAGATCCCAGCACGGATGGATCAGCCAGGGACTTTAACATACTTTTTTAGCAAATGCCTTTCTGACATGGGCTCAGTTTAAATGAGTCGGCCAGAGCAGCCAGAGCGCCCCGCCTCTCTCTGTTAGCAGTCAGCTTCTGTGCTGTGGCCCACAGGAGGAAGGCGGGCACCAGAGGTTGCAGGAGGGCAGGTGCGGCTGGTGACCCCGAGCAGGGCTGGGCGGCAGGTCACCCTGGCTCCGGTCACCATCCTGCATCAGACAGCAGAGTGCAGTGGTTCTTTCTGAACCTCCTCCCTTGTGGAGAAGCGCCCGTGGTCAGCGGCCCCCCCAGACACCATCGCGCGGGCCACGTGGGTGGAGTTCCTTGAGCAAGGGGTTGATTCCCTCCCTGGGAACATCCGCCAAGTCATCTTTGGCCCCAGAGGTCTGTGGGCCCTTCGCCCCCCCACCCCTCCTGGGTCCTTCGAGGCTTGGTGCCCCACCCCTCTTTGTGCCCCGTGGGGTTCCCCTCCCAAGGGGGGGCTGTGCCCTGGGCCTCTGGTCCACTCCCCACCACACTTCCGTGCTTATGAGAAAAAAAGTCCTTGAGGAAGTAGCTCAGTGGCCCCCCAGGCTGAGTGGATTCTATCGCCCCTTCTGCCTAAAACCAAATATGGAAACCCCAGGGTCTTCTGCCTCTGTCCACGGGGAAAAACACCACATGGACAATGTCGACCCTCTCGTGGACAGGATGTGGGTGGAGCCCAGCGAGGTGGGAGGAGCCCGGGCCTCCTGAGGAAGTCCTGGCCTTGTCCCCCTCGTGCCTGCCGGCCTTATGCAGGGCCCCCTGGTGTGGTGGGGGACGGATACCCAGGGGCGAGGGTCCCTGGGCCTTGAGGGTCTCTGGGGAGGGCTGTGTGGGGCGGTGGGCACTGGTAAGGGGGTCCGGCTGGGTTTTTATACTGAAGAGAGCTGTGCCCCCCCCCCAGGCGATTTTCATAACAATGAAACTAGTTGAGTGTGTCCAGAAACAGAGAGGAAAGCAGCCTCTCCAGGGGTGATTATCCAGTGTTATTAATCCGTTTTATGACCCACTTTCCCCGCATGGGTAATCGCTCCTCCCTGGTGTTAAAATCTTTTGGGGGACGTGGCTCTGCGGTGGCGGAAGTGGCTTGAGAACAGCTTTTTCCTTGATTGGTTTTTGTTCTTTGAGACAGGGGTCTCGCTGTGTAGCCCGGGCTGCCCTCAAACCCACGAGCATCACTCTCACCCCAGCCTCATGTCCTGTGCCCCCCAGCTCTCCGGGCGGTGTGTGCCTGAGTGGCATCCTGTCCTTCTGACCTAAGCGTGCAGGACCACGGTTTGCCACTGAACCTCGGCCTCACAAGCGTTTTTTGAAATCTGAGCCAACGTGAGCACCCGGGTGGAAGGGACTCTGGCAGGCCCTGGCTTGGGCCAGATAAAGCCTCTTCCCGCTTCTCTTCGTGTGGATCCCAGGCCCCTTTGTTTTGTTTGGGTTTTTATCTAGGCTGGCGGGGAGGTCTCTAAGCGCAAGTCCCCGCTGCTTTGTAAACAGCTCTGGCTGCCGGCCGCCGGGACCCGCCTGGGACCCGCCTCCGCCCCACCGCCTTTGATCCGCTTTTATCAATGGCTGCTGGGGCGGCAGATCAGCCTGCCGGCAAGTCCAAGAGGCTCTGGGAAGCAGCGGGGTTCAGACTCTAACCGAAACTCTAAAAATAGGCCGCACTCCTCCCTTGAGCTCAAGGCGCCCAGACTCTTCTCCTAGGCCCCGTGTGAGTGGTGTGAATTTTACGTGGCAGAACAGCTCGATGATGACTGAGCGTGGTAAATGAGTGTAATAAAACAGCGCTTTTCCCTGAAAGGTATGACCTCGGACTTCTGTGTGACCCGTGGGTGCCGGCTGCGGCTGGCCTTCCATCTCCAGCCTGTGGGTGACCCGCATTCCTCTTGGCTCTCGTTCTTGGGGCCCCTGACTGGGCAGAGAGGTGGCAGCCAACTGACACTTCTAGAAAGTCAGTGGGAGAGCTGGGTGCAATGGCACACACCTGTTATCCCAGTGACTCAGGCGGCAGAAGCAGGAGGATCGCAGGTTCAAGGCCAGAGGCAGCCTATGTGACTTAGTGAGACCTTGTCTCAAGATAAAAACAAAACTATATATATACACACGTATATGTGTGTGTGTATATATATATACACACACATTTATATGTGTATATATACATATATGTACATATATATTTACATATGTATATGTATTTGTATACGTATATATACATGTATTTATATGTATGTGTGTGTATATATGTATATATGTGTGTATATGTGTGTGTGTATACACACACGTGTGTGTGTGGTGGTGTTAGGTGCCATCAAGTCAGTATCCAACTCATAGTGGTCCTATGTACAACAGGCAAAATGCTATTGTCAGTTCTTCTCTGCTGTTCATAGGGTTTTCAATGGCTGATGTTTTGGAGTGGATTTCCTCATCCTTCTCCTAACCCTACAGCACCTGGTGTTCCCAGGTGGTCTCCCATCCAAGTACTAACCAGGCCCAACCCTGCTTAGCTTCTGAGATCTGACGAGATCTGACACCACAGGGCTGTGGCCGCAGGCACTTGAGCTAGGACTGGGATATTGGGAGTTTACGTGGAGGACTGGCCTGTGCTTGCAATGAAAAAATCTCCTTGGACTTGAGAGAGATGAGGTCTGCGGAGTCCAGCCTCCTGCGGCTGTTGCTGCAGCAGGACACCCCCACCTT
This sequence comes from Pedetes capensis, assembly GCA_007922755.1. NCBI lineage: Eukaryota > Metazoa > Chordata > Mammalia > Rodentia > Pedetidae > Pedetes > Pedetes capensis. The sequence continues at coordinate 225,623 of VMDO01000629.1, read as the reverse complement.
GCTCTGAGAGAAGGGTCGCCGGGGGCCGTGGTGACGTGGCTGCCACACACCTGAGGGGCGCATGGTCTGGGCTGGCCCTCCTGGGCTGTGGCTGCCTGCTTTTTATTTTTATTTTTTTGCAGTATTTGGGGGTTGAACCCAGGGCCTCACACATGTTTTGCAAATGCTCTGCCGCTGGCCTGCACCCCCAAGCCCATTTTTCTACTTTTTATCTTGGGACAGGGTCTCACCAAGTTACACAGGCTGCCCCTGGCCTCGAACTCACAATCCTCCTGCCTCCGCCTGCCGAGTCGCTGGGATGACAGGCGTGTGCCACCGCGTCTGGCCCACGGCTGCGTTCTGTGGGACACTGGGCCCAGAGGGAGGCCCTGCCTCCCCCATGGGGGTCACAGCTTGGACTTCTCCCAGTTTTCAGTTTTCTGTCTGCCCGTGTTTGTCCCGCTCCTTTCCTGCTCCGCGTGGCTCTTCCTTGGTGGAGCTGTGCCTCGCCAGCGCTGGCCTGATCGCCAGGGCACTGATAGCCAGTCACAGTTCACAAAGCTGAGAGCTAGACAGGGCTCTTGGGGACAGCTGGACATGGATGAGGGTTTGCTGACCGTCGCGGGTGGCAGAGCTGGACCTGGACCCCTTCCCCAGGCTCCCTGCCTGGTCCTCAGCAGCTTCACCTACCGGACAGCCGCTGCGAAGCTAAAGGAGACTGGTCGGTTCAGTGTGATCATTTCCCGCCAGGACGCAGCATTTCTAAGAGGTGGTCAGCCTTCAGTCCACCTCGCCCGCTTCCTTGGGAAAGAACGCTATTGATGGCCAAGTCCCAGAGCTCCTTCGGAATCCGAAATGTGTCGTTGCTGCTGTTGTTAGGTGCCGTCAAGTCCTGTCTGACTCGTAGCAACCCTCACAGGGTTTTCAATGGCTGATTGTTTCGGGATTGCATCCGGAGTAGACTGCCACGTCCTCCTCCCGGTTTTGTGGTGCTGGGGATCCAACCTGGGCCCTCAGAGGGTGTGGAGTGGAGCTCTACCGAGTGAGCTACTCCCCGCCCCTGCATGGGTTACTGTCGTGTTTATTACTGTAGTGACTGTTGGACTCAGATGTCTGTCCTCCAGGACCTGCTGCTGTCTTCTGCTCTGTCACCCCCAGGTAGGGAGCGTCCTCTGTGTATTCTTGCCATCGCATTCAGGTCCGTCAATGATTAAACACTGTGCAGACAGCCCAATGAGGTTGTTGATGCTCCAGTGGGCGCCACGCGGGCAGCAGGGCCGGCAAATCGATTCTCGTCATTCTGTTTATTTCCAGGAGACAGGAGGTGACATTTAGTTTTAAATCCCGCTCATGGCTCTGTGATTTCTGTCAAAATCCAGATAACATTTTGTTTTTAAAATATGGCCAGAAGGAGCCAGGACCAGTGGCACGCCTGTAATCCCAGCAGCTCAGGAGGTGGAGGCAGGAGGATCACAAGTTTGAAACCAGAGGCAGTCTGCGTAACTTACTGAGACCCTGTCTCAAAAAAGTAAAAAAACAAACGGGCGGGGGGTGTAGCTCAGTGGTCCAGCACTTGCAAAGCATGCAAGCACAAGGCCCTGGGTTCAATCCCCAGTACCAAAAAATATATATATACATATGCCCAGAAGGGTGCTGATGGCCAGTCCTCCTGAGGGGCACACCCCCTCAGCCCCTGTTTGATAAACTGCATGGCCAGAACTCAATCGCAGTTACCTTTGGTTCAGGTGACTGAAGTTTGTGGCATAAAAGAAATCATTCACTTCCTGCCCTTGTTGTTGTTAGGTGCTGTCGAGTCAGTGTCCAACTCATAGTGACTCTGTGTACAACGGGTGAAACACTATTGTGAGTGCTTCTCTGCTGTTCATGGGGTTTTCAGTGGCAGGTTGATTTTTGGGAGTGGATTGCCAGGTCTCTCTCCCAAGCCTGCAGCACCTGGTATTCCCAGGCAGTCTCCCATCCAACCAGGTCCTAACCTGCTTAGCTTCCAAGATCTGATGGGATCAGATGTCACAAGGCTACGGCTGCAGGCACTTCCTGCCCTACTAATGGTCAAACAAAGTTCACAGCTGTTCACAGCCCCTTGCGTGATTTTAAAGTAGTGAAAAATGTTTCTTACATGTGTTTATTTCAGCACGGTTGTGTGCCAGTCTCCAGCTTAGGTGTAATGGAAAAACTAAGGTAGAAAAAGAATTAAAAGCCAGTCATGGTGGCCACGCGTTAATCTCAGAATGGGGAGGCTAAGGCAGGAAAATTGAGAGTTTGAGGCCAGAGTGGGCTACAGCGTGAGACCCTGTCTCAAAAAAACAAAAACAAAAAACTCCGTGTAGGAGCTGCAAGAGTTCGGCCCCCTAGAAAGAGGGGTTTGCTCGCCTCAGAGGTGGTGTTTTGTTTTGTTTTGTTTTGTTTTTTGTGGTACTTGGGGGTTGGACTTGGGGCTTTGCCCTTACGTCGCAGGTGCTCTACCACAGAGCTGCACCTCCAGCCCATTCTTTATTATTTCATTTTGAGACAAGGTCTCGCTAGGTTGTGCCTGCTGCCTCTGGTCTGGAGCCTACAATCCTTCCACCGCCTCCTCCTCCTCCCGAGTGCTGGGGTCACAGGCGTGGCCACCACACCAGGCTCCTCCTCCACCTGGAGGCGAGATCTCACCAGGTTGAGGCAGGGTCTCCCGAGGCCCAGGCTGGCCCAGAACTTGTGATCCTCCCTTCTTAGCCTCCCAGGTGCTTGGGTCACAAGCGTGAGCCCCCGCGCCTGCCTCGGAGGTGGCTTTTAAGTGTGTGTTTGAGCACTGAGGAGACCTGGCCTGTGACCCCAAGACGGTGCAAAGGTGTAGAGACGGGCCCTTCACGCTCTACCTCGTTTTAGCTCTGAGAGTAAAAGCTCAGGGTCGAAGACAGGAGCAGTTACCCTGGCGTTCTCCTCTGAAAGAGGGAACTCTTTTGTGCCCGTCTCGTTTTTACAAGGCACACCTCACAGGGCTCGCCTGGAGTATTTCCTGAGTGCATGACACGTTCCCGCAGTTCAGAGCTCAAAGGTGTGCAGAGGTGGCTTCCCGGGTCGGGAAGGGCAGACCCTTGTCCCACCCTCGCTTGCACGTGTAAGAAGCCCGAGTGTGCCGGGGACGTGCCCGGAGCATCACGAGGGGACGCTTCTCTGCATCCTCATGTCCCCGGGGCAGGACAGGCACCACAAAGCAGGGCACGCGGGTGCCTGCACTTCTGACTTTCCCAGCTGCAACAAAAGGGTGCAGAGGCACAGAGGGGTCTCGTGGCCTCTCGCAGCACAGAAAGCATCCAGAGGAAGTGCAGGTCTCGTGGTGACGTGGTGGTGGGCCGCTTCCTGTCCAGGAGAGGCCAGAAGTGCGGGCTTGGTTGCTGCAGAACTGTCCTGGAGCGCAGCCCAAGGCGCAGGCACACACGGCCCAGGGACCGCTCAGATGGGGTCTTCCAGAGGACCAGCCAGGCTGGGTCTCGTCAGGCTGCTGGCAGAGGCTGCAACAAAGGCCTAACCTCCAAGAGGCCAGCCTCCTGCTGGCGGGCTGGCAGCCTTTGGCTCGAGCAGAGGCGCGCCCAGGAGGAGCGAGTCAGGAGGAGCGGGTGGGTGTTTCTGACTCCTCCAGCCTTGTGAAATATGAAGCCCAGTGGGGGCTCACCGCGGTCCCCTTTGTCTCTTGCTGTGACCGGCTGGCTGGCAGGAGTCGGATCTCACCAAGTCACCCTGTGGCACGTTACCAAACCACTGTCGCTGCCAAACCACTGCCCAGCTCCTGCAGGTCCTCTCACAGTAACCCTGCCATCGAGTGCCCAAGCCCGCCGTGGGCTTTGCGACCGTAAGGAGGTGCAGGAGAGACAAGGGGAGCAAGTGCAGTCCTTCCAGCCACCGGCCACAGCGTGACATTGGCCAGACCGCAACATCGGCCCCCACATCTGGAATCGGCACCTCCAGGATGGGTTCCCGCCAGCCCCGAGAGAGGGGTGGCATCTCTGGCATTCAGGTGCGAAGCAGAGCACGTGGGCGGCCGCGAGTTCTGACTTTACGAATTATTTTTAGGTGGATTGCTTGATTTCTCTTTTTCTTGTAAATTTGAAGCCAGCTGACAATTTGTGCCTGGTGTTGCAGTGCCGCGCCCCCCGGTGAAGGGCAGGCTGCGGGATGGCGTCTACACGACAGCCTCTGTCCTTGGGTCTCCACGGCCTCATCTGCAAGGGAACACAGGGTCTGGCGCCCCAAGTGCTGTTTGTTCTAACACTTGGTACCTGTGGTACGTCCACTCACAGCATATAGAATAACCCTGTATAGAATAACTGCGTTCTTCTAGAAGATAGGGAGCACACACACATACCCACACACACGCACACAGTGTCTCTGGCTGCTCTACCTTGGGTTTTCAAGAGTTCGGCCTGAGTTATGGGGGTGTTCATCCTGTATGGGATTTGTTCATCTTAAATCTGTAGTTTATCTTTTTCTTTTTTTTTTTTAAGTAGTGCATGTTGAACCCAGGGCCCTGCGCACGCTAGGCAAAGGCTCTGCTGCAGAGATGCGCTCCCCCCTCCCCTTTTCACTTTTTATTTTGAGACGGGGTCTTGCCAAGTTGTACAGCCTGCCTTGGCCTCCAGCCTGTGAGCCTCCTGCCTCAGACTCCTGAGCTGCTGGGATCCCAGGCGTTCCCCGCTGTGCCTGGCTGTAGATCCATCTTTTTAATGTCAGAGGTGCAAAATCTCAGCTACCATTTCTCGGAGTACTTTTTGCCACCCACGGTCTCTTCTCCTGTTGAGATTCTGATGACGCAGTGTTAGGTTAAGGCCCCCACGTGTCCTGAGGCCCTGGTCACTTACTTTCAGTTTCTTTCCTCTGTTGTTGGGACTGGGCAGTTTTTATTGTGTTAGCTTCAGGCTCACTGCTTCCTTCCTCTTTTTTTTTTTTTTTTTTTTTTTAAGACAGGGTCTGGCTATTTAGCCTAGGCTGGTGGGCAACTCGTGATTCTCCTGCCTCCGCCTCCCAAGTGCTGGGACCACAGGCATGGCCACTGCACCAGGCTCTTCCCCCACCTGGAGGCGACATCTCGCAAGGTTGAGACAGGGTCTCTCGAGGCCCAGGCTGGCCTGGAACCCACCATCCTCCTGACTCCACGTCCCCAGGTGCCGGGATCTCAGGCGGGCGCGTCTGCACCTGGCACGCACTTTCCTCTCCAGTTGGACTCATACATTTCAATGCCTCCCTTCATCCTGCGTGTGCCCCCGTGGCTCCCTCGCCTCCAGGGGGTGGTGTGGCCAGCGAGGCTGCGCTCAGGGCCCTGGGCTCGGCAGGCCCGGGAGCTGACTGTGCTCTGTGTATCTGCTCGTGGCTTCAGTTCCCACGGTGGCCTCAGGGTTCATGCACCGCGCCGGGCAGCCTGAGCTCTGTCTCTCCCTGCGTTTCTGCCTCTGCACCGTCTCCAGCCCTGATTGCCCCAGATCCCTCGATCTGGGGACACGCTAAGGTCTTTTCCCACGGCTCAGGTGTGGCTCCCGTGTGCTTTGGCAGGGTTTGCTTGGTCGGGAAGATGTTCTGGGAGTAGATTCTCCCAAAGCCCTGGGTGCAGAGGGTCTCTGCCTGCTTGTGCATATCCTTTGCACACACGTGGTTATTGCATTCGGCTGTGTCTGTAGAGTCCCTTGGGTGCACACTTGTGTATTTTGCATGCACACCCGTGCACACTCCCATGGGACTTCTGGTGTTTTCCCAGAAGCACAACTCACCTGTATGTTACAAGACTGTCCCACGGCCAGGCCAGGAGGCTGTCGGGACCATCCTGGCCACGCCTGGCTGGCTTCAGGGAGAACCGCCTACCCGCCCTGGCGTTGGGGAGTCCATCCCTTCATCCCCCTTGGCCATGACCTCACCTGGCTCTGCTGCTCCTGCTCCTTCTGCCCTCTCTGATCTGGGTCCAGCTCCCAGAGAGCCGTCACGTGGCCAAGACCTCGTGGAGATCGCGCAGTCAGAACAAACTTGGCGTTGGGCAAAGAACCCCCTGGAGGAGGGTCCAGGGAGACCCAGACTCCACTGCATGTCAGGTTTGTGGTCCGGGGCCAAACCCCGGTCTCCTGAGCCTGACGAAGGTGACAGGTACCGCATGTGCCCTGCTGCGGCACCATGGACCTGATGGCCGCGTGCGGGGCGGAGCGCTCAGTTCACGGTTACTGCCAAGTGGGTGGTAGAGGCAGATGTGGGGGCCGCCTGTAGACCAGGCAGGCAGGCCCAGTGCCTAGAGGTGCTGTCGTGGCCTGGCCCCAACGCGACAGAGCACAAGAGCGCGTGGGTCAACACTGCTGAAAGCCCTGCCCTCATCCTTCTCACTCCCGCCTTTGTCTATAGGGGGCTCGGATGCCCTCTGCTGAGTCAATTTGCCTTCTTGGTTCAAGGACCCTCTCTGAATGGGGTCGCTGGGTTGGAAACTTACTAAAAATGATACATGGATCCGTGGAACCTCACCGTGGCCTGCCAGTCTCCAACCCCAGGCCTGCTCCTTGCAGACATGGTTTTCCCAGCAGTTGGGCTGGGATCCCGGGACAGGACGAATCGCCAGCACCTGTGGGGATTCAAGGCTTTGTTTTTCTCCACCTCCGTTTCAAGCAGATGTTATTCGAAATAATCACCAATGACTTTTAAGATTTAGTGGCCTTGAGATGGTGCAGTGGCTCACGCTGTTCATCCCAGTGACCCAGGAAAGCAGAGGCAGGAGGATTGCAGGTTCAAGGCTCGAGGCCACCTGTGTAACTTACCAAGACCCTATCTCCAGATAGAGTGTAAAAAATAGGCTGAGAGTGCAGCCCAGTAGAGTGCTTGGGAAGTATGTGCAAGGCCCTGGGTTCAACCCGCCAGTACCGCAAAATAAAATAAAAGGACTTAGTAGCATTGAGTTCTGGGCTTCTTATTTTTTTGAGGGTGCTTGGTGGCTTGGGTCCTTAACTTGCGAATGGAGACAGCAGTGGCCAGAGCAGCTGTATCTGCTGAGTGGCTGGCGTTGGACAGCGCCCAAGACACCACCCTCCTGACTACAGTTCAGTGGGGTCCAGAGGGGTTTGTTTTCTGTTTTGTATTGTTTTTAGCAAAGAGTCTGGCTTACTTTCCTTTCAAAAGCCAAGCCCTTTTGTTCTGTCCAAAATGCGAAAAGGGTGGGCAGTCTTGCGCCTGTGGTTTGTTCGTGGTGTGACTCTGCCACCTCCATGGCAGACTGTGGGCCCAGCCAGGCTCCAGGTGCCACAGGCACCTAGCTGCTTCCACCTTTCTGTCCACTGGCCTCAGCATGAGATTTCCATCATTGGAGCAGCCTCACTGCTCAGAGCTGTTGCTGGGGTACCAGTCATTACGTTTCCATTCCAGGCAAGAAGTAGAAGGAAGGTGTGATGGACAGCTGACCTCTTTTCAGAGCCCCTGATAGCGTTGCCTGATGGGGTCCACTCAGTTTTCACTGGTTGTCACCAACCGCAAGGAAAGTGGGAACGGAGTTTCTCTGGGTGCACAGCCACAATGGCTTTGGGATGAGGAGATGTCCTGCTCACCTGCCCTGCCTTCCACCTTCTTTCTCCAGCGGGAGCTTGGCCAGCCCATCGTGGCTTCTTGCACCCCTACCTCTGGCCCCACAATGGAACCCTAGTCTCTGTGCATCATTCACTGGCTTTACTATGGGCAGGTGCTCTGTGATTCAGTTTCCCACTGAGTGCTAGGATCTGCAGGCATGTGTCTATGACTCAGTTTCCTTCCATCAAAAGCTGGGACCCATGGGCATGTGCTCTCCCTGTGACTCAGTTTCCCTCCCTTGAAAGCTGGGACCGCATGGGGAGACGGCAGCTGCTTCTGCCTGAGCGGTAGGGGCCCCTGAGAATGCCCTCCCCGTCCTTCCTCCTCCCTGAAGTGGGGAATGAAGAGGACAGCAGTGGCCGCAGCTCCTCAGGACCCCCAGGTGCCCACGCTAGCGGCGGGGCGGGCGTGGTGAGTCCCTGCGAAGTGAAGCCAGGCTTCCTCCTCGCCTGGCGAGTGCAGCCAGCCAGGCCCCACGGCAGGGCCAGCCCAGTGACCCAGAGAGCCGGATGTTTGCTTTCTCTCCGCCCCTTGCCCCCCCACCCCAGCATTGCAGCTGGGACTGGCTTCGGCTTCCCACAATGGCCTTGGGGCTTCCCACAATGGCCGTGGCCGTCTGTGCCCATTGGAGCCCCGACCAACATGGGCTTGGGAGGGGCAGGGGCCGCCCACCCCATCTCCGTCCCCAACACCAGCTCTGCCCTGCCCGCCGGGGTTTCAGCCTTGCAGGGACCCACGGGGCCCCCAGGCCGGCCCAGGCTGGCTCGGCTGGGTTTCCCATATTAGGAAGGCCAGCCCTGCACTGGCCGCTGGCCCCAGAGGCTTCCACGTGGTCCCTGCTTTGTTTGGCTCGGCGACTGGAGCTGTTTTTTCAAAGGCAGCAACGCCCTCTGTTCCCGTCTGAGCCCAGGGCTCTGAGCACCGCTGTGTCCCTGGGCAGAGAGCGGCTGAGAGCAGCAGCAGCAAACGTCTCGTGCCTGGGCCACAGTGTTTGCGAGGCTGGGCGGGAGCCATCCCGCAGCTCACCTGGGACACTCCCGTCCCCAGGAAGAGCCCACTCCCGTTCCAGAAGGACAGGCTCTGCTGCAGGCCACCCCACGGGCCGGTCACGGCAGGGACGCTGCTCACTGTCTGGTTACTTTGTGGTCAGCGGACGCTGCCCAGGTCCTTCTGCCCTCCACTGCCGGATGCATTCCCTGGGTCAAGTTTGACGGCATGGCGCCCCCTGCTCACTCCTGATCCCTCACCCTCCCTGCTTGACATGAATGGGGCGCTGAGCATGTTCAGCGACACTCAAGCACACGTGTGCACCTGCACCTGCGGATCCAGGGAGGCAGAACGTCTGGGGGGTTAACAGCCTTTAAGGGCTTAGCCCTAAGGGCTTAGGTTTTTAATTATTATATTATTACTGAATTTCATTTCTTAAGCACAAGACCCTTGATTTTTACAAATCACCCTAGAGTGCAGTATTCCTGCCTTCCAGTGGAGGGCTGAGGGCTGAGGCTAGCCCGTCCTTCCCCCTAAAGTCGGGGATCAGGAAGGGAAGGATATGCCTACAGTATTCTCAGGGTGGGACTCTTAAGTATGAGATAAAAGAGGTTAGGACTTGATCCACTCAGGGTCTCTGTAGCCATACCTGGCTCTCAGTGGTCTCACTGGGACTTGGAATTGCATAGCAGCCACCCACTGTGTACCTGGAAGTGACAAGGCTCTTTCTTGCCTGCAAATGTTCCCTGATTCTGCGGCCAGTTGATTCCAGTAACCACAGCCATGCCTTTGGCAGTTAATTTTTATTTTTATTTATTTATATTTTAACAGTGCTGGAGATGGAACCCAGGGCCTTGTGCTCTTACACCGAGCCACACCCCTGGCCCTTTCTGGGGGGAACATTGAGGCCTGAGACCAGCCTCAAGCTTAACCATCTTCTTGCCTCAGCTTCCCAGGCTCTGGCTTTACCAGCGTGCACCACCACTTTTTACTTTCTAATTGACATAATAGATGCTTGGAGTTTCAGTAAGTTGAGGAATGATCCAAGGTCCCCAGGCGGCACTTTGCAAAGCCAGGTGCCGTCAAGATTCCCGAGTCCTGTCCGGAGCTGCCATCCACCGAGTTTTTCCTTCCAACAGTTGTGACGTCCTGATAGGGGACTTGGGGCACTGGCCCTCTTCCCATTCCCAATGTCCCACCCCTGCTCAGTGGCTGCAGCGTGGGGCATGTCACACAGAGGTCCCCGCCCCACTCTCTCCTCTGCCGTACCTTTTCTCTCCAGCGCACGCTGACCTTGGTTTATTTTGTTTTACTTTGTCTGTGGTCCTGGGGATCGAACCCAGGACCGCGCATGTTTGGCGAGCACCCCACCATTGAGCTGCACCCCAGCCCCATCTGCCCTTCACGTGCGTGCTCTGTGTGCCTACCCGGAATTTATCCCAGATGCGAACAGAAGTCCAGGATCCCGCTGAGCAATCGTGTGGTGCACTTCGCAGCACCGCGGCCCTCCTCGGGCGGGCGTGGCAGCTCTCTCCAGGCTCCCGCACATCCCTCAGTCCGCAGCTTTTCGCCATGTTCCCTGACTCTTCCGAGTCAGTGTGCAGATTGAAGTTTGTGGAGGCGAGAACGTTCTTTTCTTCCACACCCACTAATGATGCGGCAGCAGCGGCACAGGGCCAGTGTGCCAGGGTCTGCCCTCTGCGCAGGGACAGCGACCAGATCTCCACCTGCTCGTCCTCCTGGTCCCCAGCCTTGCCCGGTGACCCCGCCTTGCCGTGGGAGGCAGCCAGCTGTCCCAGGCGCAGAGGATGACTCCTGCAGCTTCCGCAGAAGCCATGTCCTGTGCAGAGCCTCAGGGACGGAGCCTCTCAGACTGGCATCCGTGTCCCTGTCTCCTCTGAGCGGCAGCTGCCTTGGAGGTTTTCTCTCTTGAATCTTTTCTCAGCCTTCCCAGCCACTGTGGGTCCTATCGCCTCGGGTGGACCAGGGCAGGCTGGCTCCTCCTGGTGTCCCCCTCAGACCCAGCGCCCCGGGACCTACCCTCCACGATGGAGACGCTTGGAAGGCTGGTGTTCTGGGCTCCGGCCAGCACTCCCTATGTGTGGGGCTGGGCCACGCAGCCCCCTGTTTGTGGGCATCCGGAGGCTGGGGGGCACGGCAGGGGTGGCCTCGTGGCCTGTCTTCAGGGTGAGACTTTGCTCCTCACTGCTGTTCAGGGAATGCACCAGTCCCAGCTTCTGTGGCCCATCCTCCCGGGAAAGCGGACACCCTGCTCTGCTGGGGGCGGGGCAGGGTGGAGAGGGAAACGGCAAAGGAGTGGGAATTGGGTGCACAAATTTCCTTAAAACTGTCTCTGCAAACTTTTTTTGTTTTCTCAATGCGATAGTGGGGGGCCAAACCCTAGGCCTTGCACGTCCTTTGCAAGTGCTCTACCACTGAGCTGCACACCAGCATGATTTTTATTTTTTATTTTGAGACAGGCTCTCACTAAGTCGTGCAGGCTGCCTCTGGCCTCCAACTCGCGACCCTCCCGCCTCTGCCTCCCGAGTCACCAGGATGACAGGCGTGCACCACCGCGCCCAGCTTCCTCTAGAAGCTTTCCAGCGTACTTTCTTGTCTCTGATTCTTCTTTGTGTCTGAGGTGAAGTTAACTGTATGCATCCATAGCCTTGATAATTCAGTCACCTCTTCTTATTTTCCTGTCAACTTCCTGGTTGGAGGGGCAGGCGGTGAGATTCCCTCTCCGAGGTTGAGCTCGGCATGGACTTACTGCCCCAACTTGTTCAGGCTGTTAACGGTCACCAGGACAGCTACCTAGGGCTGAGCTTTGGAAGAACGAGTGAGGCAGGAGCTGATCTCAAAATAGCTGTTCTAGCAAATAGCACCCAGCGCGTATTGTTAAACCTTCACTGGAATACTGCCACTTCTATGGGAGATTGTCCTAGTAACTAACCACAGTCATGGTGAGGTTAAGTTTGGCTACTAACCACATACCAGCATCCCTGCCTTGTTGTTGTTGTTGTTAGGTGCCGTCGAGTCAGTATCCGATTCATAGCGACCCTCTGTACAACAGGGGAAACACTATTGTCAGTGCTTCTCTGCTGTTCATAGGGTTTTCAATGGCAGATTGATTTTTGGGAGGGGGTTGCCAGGTCCTTCTCCCAAACCTATAGTATCTGGTGTTCCCAGGTGGTCTCCCATCCAGGTACTAACCAAGCCCGACCCTGCTTAGCTTCTGAGATCTGACGGGATTGGATGCCATCGGGCTACGGCTGCAGGCATCCGGGCCTTAGAAAACATTGTTTCACCAGGCACGGTGGCGCACACCTGTGATCCCAGCGACTCTGGAGGCAGAGGCAAGAAGATCGCAGATTCGAGGCCAGAGGCAGCCTGCATAACTTAACAAGACCCTGACTCATAAGGAAAAATTAAAAGTGGGCTGGGGTGCAGCTCCCTGGTAGAGCACTTGCAAAGGATGTGCGAGGCCGGGGTTCAACCCTCAAGTACAGCGGAAAAAAAAAAAAAGGCAGATGGGCCTTCAGCGTCTTGGAAAAGCACCTGATGGGTTCCACTAACCAACACAACAGCGGAGGAGATTTGCCGGTGGGCCTTGGAAAACTAAAGAAAGGGAACGGCCTCCAATGTTCCTTTAGGATTTTTGGCATCTGGGCAGAATGCTGGAGCGAACTTTGAACTAATGATTAGCACAGTCATCTCGGGCGCCCCCCAGCCCTGTCTGCCTGGCCCCTGTGTGAGCCAACTTTGAACTAATGATTAGCACAGTCATCTCGGGCGCCCCCCAGCCCCATCTGCCGGGCCCCTGTGTGAGCCAGTCCTGGCGGCTGGAAGGCCTCCTCTGGGTGTGGGGCAGAGCCCGCACTGACTCTGAGTCACTGTGCCCTCCCAGCAGGTCCCCAGGAAGGAGGTCCACTGCCAGAGGTGCCGTTCACAGCCTTTCCTGACCACAGGACCCGTGGCACCTGTCCTTGAGTCTCCTTTATAAAGCACCCTTTTACTAAGAGCAGGGCACGTGGGGACGGAAGGGCGCCCGCTCACATGCGTGTCTGTGCGGGAGCTGCCTTGGCCCGCACTCTGAACATTGCTGGAGCTGCTGTGCGTGGCCTCCTGCAGGCTGCCCTGCACCCGGCTGAGCCTTTGTCAACTGTGCACCTGCCACAGGGTCCACGCACCTCTCTGAAATGCTGGAGCGCCCGGGAGCATGGTTTACGTGCAGCGCTCATAACCTTCCCACTCACCTTCTTCAAAGAGCCCTTCTACCTCCGCCTCCCTCCCTGCGCGGGGATCACAGGGGTGGCCACCACGCCAGGCTCCTCCCCCACCTGGAGACAGATAAGGCTGAGACAGGGTCTTGAGAGTCCCAGGTTAACCTGGAACTTGCGATCCACCTGCTTCTGCCTCCTGAGTGCTGGAATGACAGGCAGGCACCACTGCACCCGGCATCAAACAGCCTTTCTGAGCAGCAGGCGTTGCCTGGCGTGTGGGCAACCTACTTTAATTTTGTGTGTGTTTTGGGGTTTTTTGTTGTTGATGATGTTGTTTTGGTGCCGGGGATCAAACCCAGGACCTTGTGAATGCTCGGCAAGTGCTCCACTTCTGACCTACATCCCCAGCCCTTGGTTTTTTGAGACAGGGCCTCAGTCCATAACCCAGGCTGGCCTTGAACTCATCACCCTCCTGCCTCAGCCTCCCAAGGACTGAGATAGCAGGCCGGCGCCACCACACCCGTCCTGTTTGGTTTTTTAATATCATGCAGTAAGGGACTTGTTGGTTGGTAACTTCTCCGTTTGGAAATCAGCAGGCGTGCTGGACAAGTCATGTCCAGTGGTGACTGGTAGACGTCCCTGAGAGACGGGATGCTTGCACGTCCTCCGCTCCTCTCAGCACTCTGGCGTGGCCCTTGACGTGGGAAGCATCTCACGCTGGCTGCTGGGTGATCGGGTTTGCGTGCAGTTAGGATCCTGCTGCCTCCGGCAGGAGACCCAGGCTGCAGGTTTCTAAGCCCACAGCTGGTGGGAGGCCAGCCTGCGAGGCTCAGGGTTCGCAGTGCTCATCCTCTGAGGCTCCCTCCTCCCCGTGTCTGGGGTCACCGTGCTACTTTCCTCCTACACCATTTGCTTCAGACCTTCCAAGTTTATCGCTTTTCAGTGCCCTTGATTCAGATCCAACTCATAGCGGCCCTAAGAACAGCAGGACTAAACACTCCCCAACCCTGTGCCAGGCACACAATCTTTCTATGTTTGAGCCCAGTGTTGCAGCCACTGTATTCCTTTTCATTTTGAACTGGCCCTAATCAGCAAAAGGAGGTCCCAGAGGCTCTACTCCATTCCCATCTGTCTCCCCTTTGGTTATTTTCTGCTTGAGGTCATGAACCCCGCTCAGCATCCCGGCAGCTGTCTTGGTAGATGGGAAGTACTGGGTCTGCAGGGGCTCAGTGGGCTACAGCATCCTTGCACCTGTCTGGGGATATTTATGTCTGTTCCGCTGCCTCACAGCCTGAGGCCAGCTGATGCCAGGATGACTCCGAGCCCGCATCTGAGGGCATCCTAAGAAAGCACACAGGGCACCATGCCCGACCTGCCACACGCCCGTGAGCAGGAGGGTCGCATCGTCATTACGACCCCGGGTGTGACTGCTCAGGCGCCAGCCCTCCCCAGGCCCAGGCGTCACCAGCTGCTCTCTTCCCGCTCTTCGCAGGTGCACCTTCCGGTTCCCCAGCACGGCCATCAAGATCCAGTTCACATCCCTGTACCACAAGGAGGAAGCCCCGGCGTCCCCGCTCCGGCCGCTCTACCCCCAGATCTCCCCGCTGAAGATCCACATTCCGGAGCCGGATCTCCGGAGCCTGGTCAGCCCCATCCCTTCCCCAACCGGTACCATCAGGTAAGGGGCCCACCATTCCCCGGCTGTCCTCGTGCACCTGGGGCCCCACCACCCAGCCAGACTCCAGGGTTCGCTCCTGCCGTATTCCGCCTCTCTAGGCGGCGGCTTCCGATGTTAGGGCCACTCACACACGCACAGGATCAGTTTACAAAAGAAACACACGCAGCAGATGTAGAGCCATGTGCGCGTGCCAGGGTCTGGTGAACTTCGTTTTTCTAAATTCCATCAGTGGAAATTATTCACGAAGTGTGAGGAATTCACCCAAATTATGATTAGATTTTGTTTTCAGTTCTGGCAGGTTGAACCCAGGGCCTGGCGTTTACTTTGCAAGCACTGTACCGCTGAGCTGCACCCCCAGCCCATTTTTTTTGACTTCTTTTTTTTTTTATCTTTTATCTCGCTAAGTTATGTGGGCTACCCCGGCCTCAAACTCACAATCCCCCTGCGTCCACCTCCCGAGGCGCTGGGATGCCAGGCACAAGCCACTGGCTTTATGATTAGATTTTATGAAGGTAAAACCCTGGAGTAGGTGTCAGGGGAGACAGGGTAGGTAGCTCCCCCTGTGGAACCCTCCGCCCCAGTTGCACAAGTGCTTCTGGGGCGGCCACCCTCCTCTGCGCCCTTTCTGCGGGCCTGTGTCTCAGGATGCTACAGAGGCAGGGATGTGAGACTGAGAGTCGGGCCGTGTGGAAACATCTCACTGTTTTATCACAATCACGATTTCAGATTGCTGGTTAAAATTTACCAAGCAAAGCCCTGGGTGCACTCACGACATCATAGGGAGTCAGGATCAGAAAGTTAGGATCTACAGAAAACAGGAGGTTGGTGATCAAGTTTTCAGGGACTCTTTAAAATTTTTATTTATTCATTTTTGTGTGCGTGCGGTACTTTGGTGTTGAACCCAGGGCCTCACAAATACTTGGCAAATGCTCTACCCACTGGGCTGCACCCTCAGCCTGTTTTTATTTTTTATCTTAGGACAAGGTCTCTCTAAGTTACAGAGGTTGCCTCTGGCCTCCAACCTGCAATCCTCCTACCTCAGCCTCCCAAGTCACTGGGATCACAGGCGTGAGTCACTGCACCCAGCCTCATGGATGTTTTTAAATGAAACAGCTGGCCTCTTTCCGCCTCGTGCATGTGGGTGTGTGTCCTGGAAAGTGCTGTGCCACACATGGTTGGTGCCATGGGTCCTGCACCTCCACCTCCTCTGGTGCGTTATCAGCAGAGGTCCACTCTGTGAGGAAGCCGGCGTGAAGTGGCATTGGCCAGGTGCACCCCTGCGGCATCTAGGCTCTGAGGGACTCGAGAACCATGTAGGCTCTGAGTCCCACGCGTGGGTCCCCCCTGCGGCCTGCCTCACTGGAGGGGGCTGTGGGTCACACCTCTCACCTCTCTGAGGTCGCACCGAGAGGTGCCTCTTGGTTTGCCACCGGGGGTCAGCTTCCACTGCCGGCTTTGCCACGTCCGTGTTTTACCATGCTGGAAGTCGTGTGTGCGTGGGGAGTCATTCCCATTTCTGTCACTGGTGGCTGGTTTCCTCTTGCCCAAGGCCTGTGTGGTCAGTCTCCAAGGGTCAGCCCCCGGGGAACAGGAAGGTCCAGAGCGCTAGCCCAGGGCCCGAAGGCAGTCCGGGCCGTGGGCTTGGTTGGTCACGTAACTTTGGACAGATGACAGCGGTCTACGACGGACCAGAGCAGACGCACGTGCTCTGATGAGCAGTCAAGGTGCGCCCCATCCACACGACAGAAAATCACTAGGCCCCCAAAAGACACAAGGTCCCCATACCTGGCCAAGGTGAAGGAACCTCAAAAGCATGGTGCCAGCTGAGAGAAGCCAGACAGGAGAGGCCCCATGGCGGGCGGTTCCACTGATACCAATTGTCCATGCCAGGCGTGTCCACAGGCAGGTCAGGGGTCACCAGTTGGTACAGGGAATGGGGCGCGAAGGGTCCTTGTGGATGGTGGAGATGTTCTGAGGCCAGGGCGGGGTGGTGCTTGTGCAAGTGTGTGAATGCGCTGTAAAGCCCAGCGAACTGTACACAGCAAGTGGGTGACTTGTCACGTGCCTGGCCTAAACCTATCCAGGATCCCCTCCAGGCAGCAGCTGGCACAGTAGCCAGGCTGTTGTCACTTGCTGCCAGGAGTGCAGACCTGGTGGTCGTCCTGTCTCTGGTTGGGGTGGGCAGCGGAGGCCCTTCCACAGCCAGTGGAAGCCAAACCAGGGTCCCCAAGGGGCTTTTGAGTCTGGGGTGTTGAGCTTCTCAGCTCGCCCCAGTGTGGTCTGTCCTTGGGCAGCTCATAATCCAGCCACACAGAAGCTGTGGCAGAGAGATGGCTGGATTTCTACCTGGAGGGTGTAATAAAATACTGCTCAGCAGTAGCCCATAAAGCCAGTAGCCAACTTCCAGACATTAGGCTGGAGCTCCGCGTGGTCAACTTGCCTCTGCAACGGGCGGGGCAGTGGTTCCCAAAGGGGTGAGAGAGAGATGCTGCTAGGCAGAGGGGAGGCCTGGGGTGCAGCTGGCTTAGAGCTCTTGCCTAACCCACGAGGCCCTGGGTTCCATGCCCGTGGTGTGAGACAAGGAAGTTGAGCAGGGGGGGCAGCGTCTGCCTGAACACCTCCTTCAGGGCTGGGTCTGAGCTGCCCACTGCGTTTGGGTCCAGCTTGCTCTTCCTGCAAGAGCTGGGAGTGGGACCGGCTGAGAGGGGGCCCCATTCAGTCCTCCTCTCAGAGGCTGCCGCGTGGAGCAGGGGCTGGGGGCTGGGCTCCTGCTCCCTGACTCACGGGCCTTTTTTCATTATGGGCCGTAACAAAGGGCCTCTGTTGACATCCATCCACCTTCCCAGGGCAGAATTTAGCAGAGTGCTTTGCAGCCTCAGAGGCCTCTCCGAGCGGGTTTTCTGTTTTGAGTGTCTTTGGCAGGGCGGGGCCCACGTGTTTACAAACAAGCCTGGCCCTGCCCTGCGCTTCCTCTGTCCCAGAGCCTGCCCTACGCCCTGCACCTTCCTAATTTGGTACTCCCGAGAGTACTCATCCCTATTGGCTCCTGCGGCCTGGTGCTGCGGCTCACGGACCTCCCTGGAGCCCAGCCCACTCCCTCCCTGGAGGCTGTTACCTGCAGACGCTCCCGCTGGGCTGGGGCCGCCTCCACCCCACCCCCACAGGGCCCTGATTTCGCTTTGCGGCCAGCCCGCCCTCCCCGTTTCCCAGGGGGCGGGGTTCCACTGTGGTTTCTCCTGTGTACCTCGGGTTCTTTTTCTTTCTTCTTCTTTTTTTTTTTTTTTGGTGTGTGCCCCTCCCTGGAGTACTCCACCCAGCAAATGAATGGCCTCTTTGAAATAAATGACGCGACCTTTAGCAGAGTCTTGACCCTTCTCTTCCCCTTGCAAGGAAGAATTTTTAGGAAAGAGGGAACCGGTTAATCATTTTCTGAGTCTTACTGAGACCGAGGCCAGCCCAAAACAGGAGCCACAGAGCTTGAGTTTTAAGAAAACTGCTGTCTTTGCACAAGAGAAGAGGCACACGGAGAGAGAGGTGGAGAGGAAGAGGGAGAGGGAGAGGGCTCATGTTTGCTTCCGTGCCTGGATTTCAGGAGCTGCCCCTTTAAGCCTTTTCTCGATTTCTGCAGTACAGTGATCAGGCACGAAAGCAGCTTGTGAAGTTTGGCAAAGGTTAGCAGCGCCTGACATAAAACCAAAAGCCAGCAGCTGCCCGCAAAGGCCAGACCCCTTTTAATCACAATCGTAAGCCCAGTTCTGCTTTATTGCTAAATAAATCCAGCCTTTATTGCTGTTGGAGAGGTTTGGAGTTTGGAGGCCACAGGGACTGCATTAGACATGCGGTTCCCCCCCAATCCTTAGTTTCACTTTCTGTGGGCTCCCGGTTACCTGCAGTAGGCCGGCGGCCAAAAATATCAAGTGGAAACTTCCAGAAAGGGGCAATTCACAAGTTTTAAATCAAGCGCCATTCCCGTAGCATGATGCAATCTGTCTGCAGCCCCTGGGGCTCCCCCGCCCTCTGCCCCTCGTGTCCACAGGGTCAGCCCTCCGCCTCCCATGTACCAGCCACTTCGCAGAGGCCTGGGTGTCAGGTCTGTCCTAGGATTGCTGGGCTAGCATTGTAAGTAACCCTTAGATTACTGAACAGGGGCCTCAAAGTTCAAGAAAGGCAAGGCTGGCAGTCCAGGTGCGCCCAGGCAGGCGCAAAGGGCTGCCTTGGAGTGAAGAGGTGGCCGTTCACCCCAGGCCTGCGCATATGGGCGAGCACTCTGTATGGAGGGTTTGGTGGAGGCTGAGGTTTCAGGTCCCCTGGGGTTGTTGGAATGTTCTCTAGCACATAGCAGTCTCCTGAATCCTTGTTTGTCTGGTAGGCTTTGGGGCCATCTTTCAGGGTGCTCAGCCACACCCCACGTTTTCAGCCTGACTTCATCTCGGCCCCTGCAGGTCCTTGAGGTTCTGGCTTCCTGTTTCCTGCTGATACCTGTAGCCTGGCTAGTGACACCCCCCACCCCACCTTGCCCCTGTTCCCAAATGAAAACTTGAGGGAAATAAAAATTGCCGCGTCCGCCCTGGAAGCTCCGGAGCCTCCTGTTCCTTTTATGCTCCCCTGCTGCCTGGATCCCTTGCGAGGCTCCAGACATCAAGCAGAGTGTGATGGGGACATCCCCGGATCTCATGTGACCACAGGGCAGCCCTTAGGGGCCCTCACAGTGCTTTCTCAGGTGTACCTGTGTGGTGCCACCAGGCCAGCACGGGATGGGCCTGCCACATGCCTTTATGTGGACACAGGCCTGCGCCCAGCAGCTCTTAATGCATTTCCCACCCATGGGACACAGGAGGCCCCTGCAGGGCATGGAGTTGGCAGAGGCTCAGGAGGCCAGGAGGCCAGGAGGCTGGCTGATAACCCTCGTTCTGCAGAACCGCGAGGCTGCTCCTCGGCCTGAGTATCTGCTTGGGTCCTAAGCCTGAGAATAGCGAACGTTCAGGCCAGCTTGCCAGTGTTTTCCACTGGGGCAAAATGTATTTCAGAAGCAACCGGATCTCTGCAAGTAACTCCTCAGGATGTTGTTATTGTTGTTGTTAGGTGCCGTCGAGTCGAGTCCAACTCATGGTGACCCTCATAGGGTTTTTTTTTTTTTTTTTTTTTGCGGTACTGGGGGTTGAACCCAGGGCCTCGCGCCTGCATGCTCTGCAAGTGCTGGACCACTGAGCTGCACCTCAGCCCATTTTTTTTTACTTTTTGAGACAGGGTCTCGCTAAGTTACACAGACTGCCTCTGGTCTCAAACTTGCGATCCTCCTGCCTCTGCCTCCTGAGCCGCTGGGATTACAGGCGTGCGCCACCTCATAGGGTTTTCAATGGCTGACTATTTTGGGACTGCCTTGGGAGTGGATTGCCAGGTCCTTCTCCCACTTTTGCTCTGCTGGGAATTGAACTTGGGACCTCAGAGACTGCAGAGCGGTGCTCTACCAACTGAGCTAAATCCCAGCCCCCCTCAGAATCTTACAGCGTGGAATTTACCTTAAAGGAGCACAAATGTTCTTTTGGCAGGGGCAGGGGGGTTACTTGGAGGTTGAACCCAGGGCCTCCCACATACTTGGCAAGCACTCTACCACTGGGCTGTACCCTCAGCCCATTTTTTATTTTTTATTTCCTATTTCCAGACAAGGGCTCACTAACTTACGCCTCTAAGTTGCAGGAGGCCTCTGGCCTCCAATTTGCCATCCTCCTGTCTCCGCCTCCCGAGTCACAGGGATTATAGGCGTGAGCCACCACGTTCTTAAAGCACAAGCATTCTCAAAGACAGGTCTAAAAAATTAGCATTGGAAAATGTTCCCTCCCTTGTTTTCTTTTGTTCTGACTTAGAGAGTTGTGTGTGTGTTAGGAAATTTGGACATGTCAGGAAATGAAACTCCCCACAGGAGCCTGTCCAGAGAGAGGCCCTCTCACTTCCAACCGCATCTCCTGGCCTTTCCCTGCACCCTCCTGAGTCACAGGGGTACATGACGTCCCCCCAGCCGTTGGGTTTTATTGAGGATTTAACCATCCTGCCCCGCCCAGTCCTCTCAAGGAAGTTACATCATTTTTGGTTCAATTAGGATCAGGATTTCATGTCTTACAACTGTCGGAATTATCATGCCCGGCCATTTCCTTCCTTGTACTTTTGGCTCATTTTTTTCCTGCCTTAGAGTTCACGATTCCTCTTTTCCACTTGGTTAGCTCCCTGTGGACCTCCTGCCCCAGCCCCCTGCACTCTCTGCCACGTGGCTGTGAGTCTAGCCAGGGAGGCCTGCCGCTGGATCCTGCTGCCTGCCCCAGCCAGGTCCTGGGTCTGGGCCCCTCTGACCGTAGGATCATCTTCTCCATCATCCCGGGAATTCCTGGGGAGAAAGGCTGCCTTTCCTGACTCACGTGTCTTCCTCTTCCCTGGTTTGCCCCTGGCATCCCTTGTTTGCTTCCTGGGAAAGGGTATAGGGGAGGTACATTTAAGCCAGGCCCCGTGGCACACGCCTGAAATCCCAGCGACTCAGGAGGCTAAGGTCCAAGGATCGTGAGTTCCCGGCCAAAGGCAGCGGTAAGACCCTGTCTCAAAGTAAAAAAATAAAAAGGGGCTGAGGGTGCCGCTCAGTGGTGGGGCACTTGCCTAGCATGTGCAAACCCCCAGCACTGCAAAAAAAAAAAATAAAAAAAATAAATAATAAATAAAAAAACAAAGTACATTAAAAAAAAAATCTTCCATTCCTGAAAAGTATTATTACATTTCATTCCCACTGAATGGATGGTTTTACTGGGTAGAGAATTCTAGGTTGGAAACATTTGCCCCTCAGAACTGAAAGCCACTTTCTGGCTTCACGTTGTCATTAAGAAGTTGGGCCCTGCTGGGGTGGGGATGCACGCCTGTCATCCCAGCCACTTTGGAGGCAGAGGCAGGAGGATCACAGGTTCAAGACCAGAGGCATTCTGCGTAAGTTGGCGAGACCCTGTCTCAAAAAGTAAAAAAATGGGCTAGAGGTGCACCTCAGTGGTCCAGCACTTGCATAGCATGTAAGCGCCAGGCCCTGGGTTCAACCCCCAGTATTAAAAAAGAAGAAGAAGAAGAAGAAGAAGAAGAAGAAGAAGAAGAAGAAGTTGGGCCCTGCCAGTGTGGTGACACACGCTTGTCATCCCAGCTACTTGGGAGGCAGAAGCAGGAGGATTGCAGGTTTGAGGCCAGGGGCCACCTGTGTAACATAGCAAGACCCTGTCTCTAGATAAAAGATGAAAAAGGGGACTAAGGGTGCAGCCCAGTGGTAGAGCACTTGTAAAGTATGTGTGAGACCCTGGATTCAGTCCCCCAGCTGCGCGCGCGCGCGCACACACACACACACACACACACACACACACACACACACACACACACCAAAGCTTAGTGCACACACACACACACACACACACACACACACACACAAAAGCTTAGTGCTGACTCCTGATGCTCCCGCCACCCCTGAGACCCTAGGGGTCACCTGGTGTCCGCCCCCACCCCGTATCATCACCAGGATGGGCTCAGAGCCGTCTCTCATTCTCTGGGCTGGACAGCGGTGGCCTTTTCCATCCGAAGTCTCGCCCCTGACTCTAGATGGTCTCGTCCTGGGACACCTTCCACTCCGTGTTCTGCCCTATGGCTCTGGTACCTGCGGGCCAGTGGCCTCCAGGGCCCTCCCATCCCCTTGGCCCCTCCCGCCCGCCTCTTACTCTGCTTGGGGGGCGGGGCTTTGCCAGGCTCCCTTCTACCCTAGCGGGCATAGGGTTTTTTCTCCTGCTTTTTGTTTCGTTCTTCTTTTTTTGTTTTTGTTTTTAGGAGCATTTTCTTATGCTCCAAATCCTCTTTCAGCGGTGTCCTCTCCACCCCATGACTGTCTTTCTTTCCCTCTTTGGGGACTCGCGCTATGGGGCTTTAATCTGCGGCTTCCTGCGCGCCCCTGGGAGAAGCGGCCCCCGACCACCATGCACTGGCGGCTGCGGAGGCAGATGGAGGATGGGCAAGGCTTGGCAGGATTCAGAGCGGCCTCTGCAAGCACGCGTGGCCTCCCCTGCCAGGGAGACACCCGGGGACCACCAAACGTTCAGGGTGTCCACTGTACAAGGGCCGGGCCTCCCCTGGGGTCTGGCACTTCTTACAGACTGTGGCCCCCTTTATTTGGGGGACTCCGCCCTCCCCAGCTGGGCAGCACCAGGGAGTCCACCTGACTGTGAGGATTGGAGGAAAGTGACAGGAGGCCCCCGGGCGGCCGGCCTCAGCTGGCCCCTGTGTCCCGCCTGCCGTCCCCAGCGTGGCTCCTCACACAGGAGGGCGAGAAGCCCTTCCACCCCGCAGCCCGCCTGCACCCACGTCCCGCTCACGCCATCGGGCAGGCAGGACCATTCCAGATGTGTCTCTGGTGTCCCAGGAGCCACCTCCAGGGCCGGCCAGGCTTCTTGCCAGAGTGGAAACGCGCCTCCGTGGCCGCCTTCCATAAGAGGACACGGCCACAGCTGCCCCACCTCCGTCCCCACTTCGGGAGTTTGTCCCTCAGGATGTTCATGTTCCGCGAGGCTCCTACACCCTGGGGTCTGAGCCACAGCCTCCGGCTCAGGCCCCCAGCTGCCTGTCAGGGAGCAGGGGCTCCCCCTAGAGATGAGGTGCGTGCTTACACTGGGATCTTAGAGGACCTAACTGGACAACACCTAACAACAACAAACAAGCTTCAAGCTGCTGTCAAGTTTTCCAGGGCACAGGGCAGAACCCCCAGATGCTCAGGCCTGGTGTCTTGCTGAGCTCCAAGGTCCCGAGGCAGGGCCCCGCTCCCCAGTGCGGAGGCCTCCAGCCTGCCCAGGCCTGGACAGCCACCCAGCTTCACACAGAGCAGTTTCTGGCTGCAGCCTTTCCGGAGCACCCGTCCCCTCCCTGGGTGGGGTGGGGATCCAGGCACAGCCCTGCAGACCGCCGCAGCCAGCCAGGGAAGCTGGTGAATGGGTTTATTGAGACGCGGTCCTGGGAGGGTGGAAAAGCTGAGCCGAGACACCTCGGCCCCAGCCAGGCACTGCCGGGAAACCCCTGCCTGGGCCTTGCCGCGCCATGCTGCGCATGTCCGGCTGAGGTGATGCCTGAGGGGGGCATGTGTTGGCAGGAGCCAGGCCCAGACCAAAAAATCCACCCTGAGACGGCACCCGCCTTGTCCCCCTTCCTGAGCCGGCTTTTGCCCAGCCCCTCACATTGCTTCATTTAAGCCTTCCCAGCAGGCACGGCGACCTCCTTTGGGTTCTGTCCTCTGGGGTGCGAATGTGCATTTTCCACCGCCCTTTATAAAGTGCCTGCAGGGAACAGGCAGCACAGTCCCGCTGCACGTGATCCATGTCCTCTGCGTCTTCCGAGCTTGCGCAGCGTCGACAGACTCAGCAGGGCAGAGGCGCCCAGCCACCTTGAGGGCCACGTGCAGGGAGGATGCAATCACACAGGAGGAGGCAGCACCACCTGAGCCCTCCCGGGAGGGGAACTATGGCCTTCCAGATGGTTCCACGTGGTAGAGGCTGGGCCTCTCGCCCCCACAGACTCTGGTAGGGGTGACATCAGAGGCTGGCTGGCTTCTGATCTGGGCCCCCCGCCCGCTTGCAGGTTTTCTTTGAGTGATTTGGATAAAAGTCATTTGTGCTATCAGTACTTTGAGGTGGTTTGACAACCAGAGCCGGCCTCGGTGGATCAGAGGAAACAGGCTCGCTGATAGCTGGCCAGCCAGCCATCCTCCCAGGCAGCCAGTTTGGGTGAGGGTCCCTTGTGGGTCAGCCAGGCCATGGTTTCCAGCCAGAGGTACTGCTCCTGCCCAGAAGGACATGGAGGCTAGGTGTGGGAGGTCCGTGCAGAGCCCCAGGAGCACTCCATGCCTTCTGTCCTCGTTCTTGGTCCCTCAGGTCCCTGTCTGGGAGGAGTGACTGGGCAGTGTTGCCTCCACGCCCCGGAGCCTTTTCGTGGGTGTCATTTTGTAGACACCTTCGCACCAGCCGGCAGCCCCTGTGGACGGGTGCCAGTCCTGCTGCCTGGGGCCCTGAGGCCAGTGTCACCGGGAAGCTCAGTGGGTCCAAATGGGGCTTCCAGGGCCTTGGTCTTGGAAAGGACGTCACTGTCGGGCCAGAGCATGTTGGCCACCTTGGAGTCCTGTCTGCACGCCCTCCATTCTGTGGCCCATTTCTGTGTCTGTTGAAGTGGGCCACCCAGTGTGACAGTGGGGTTTCTGGTGGAGAGAAGCCACGTGGGCACAGCGGCCCCTTCTCCAGCATCTCGAATCCACAGCATGTCCCCTTCCTCTCCGCAGCGTCCCTAACTCCTGCCCGGCCAGTCCCCGTGGAGCCGGGTCCTCTGGTTACCGCTTCGTCCAGAACGTGACCTCGGACCTGCAGCTGGCCGCCGAGTTCGCAGCGAAGGCCGCCTCAGAGCAGCAGGCAGACGCGTCCGGCGGGGACAGCCCCAAGGTGCGAGCCTCAAACACACACACACCGTGACCATGACCAGGCAGCACGGGTCCCGAGGGCGGCACAGATGGGGTGCATTTTTGTAGTACTCAGGGCTTGAACCCAGGGCCTCACGCATCCTTTGCAAGCACGCCACCACTGAGCTGCAGCCCCAGTCCACTTTTTACTTTTTTTAATCTTGAGACAGGGTCTCGCTAAGTTGCACAGGCTGCCTCTGGCCTGGGACTCGTGAACCTCCCACCCCAGCCTCCAGAGTGCTGGGATCACAGGGGTGGCCACCAACCTAGGCTCCTTTTCCACCTTGAGACGGGATCTTGAGGGGTTGAGACAGGGTCTCGCAAGGCCCAGGCTGGCCTGGAACTAGCGATCCTTCTGTCTCAGCCTCCCGTATGCTGGGATCACAGGCAGGGGCCAGGGCACCCGGTGGCCATTAGGAGTTGAATGTCAACACGCTGATGGGCGAGGCAGCCTCACGGGGTGGACGTTGCCCAGACACCCGCATCGTGGCAGGAGGTTTTCCCCTGAGCGCAGGTAGGGTGCGTAGAGGGATTCTGCACCGTTCTTCACGCTGACCCTGTGGTCTCCGCGCTCCCCAGGATGAGTCGAAGCCTCCATACTCCTACGCACAGCTGATCGTGCAGGCCATCTCCTCGGCCCAGGACAGGCAGCTAACACTAAGCGGCATCTATGCACACATCACCAAGCATTACCCCTACTACAGGACCGCAGACAAGGGCTGGCAGGTGAGGCAGCCAGGGGCCCAGCCCACGGCAGGGGACGGGGTAATGAGGTCATCAAAGAAACAGGAAAGACAGTGGGGCACCTCCCCGGACGACACACAACACCTCTGAACTTGTGTCTGAACTGCAGTCCCTCAGAGTCTAAATGAATCTTTATCCGTTTCCCTCTAAGCCTGGTTACGTCTGCACCCATAGCACCCTAGTGTCCGATCCTTCCTGATATTGGAAGCTAAGTAGCGTCAGCCTGCTTGGTCCTTAAATGGGAGACCATAGGAATATCAGGCTAGGGAGAAGGACCTGGCAACCCACTTCTGAAACAATCCACCCTTGAAAACTCTATGAATTGCAGAGACACCCTGACATAGTTCTGGGCATGGCACAATGTCGGAGAGTGTTTTGTTCTGTTGTACATTGGGTTGCCATCAGTCAGACCAGACTGGACAGCACCTAACAAGAAGAAGAAGTCCAGCTACATTTTTATGCCTTCTGTGTGTTATAATCCTGTACAAGTTTGGAAATACACTGTACACATCACTTGACAGCAATAATCTACATGTGTAACCGATGTGCGTTTCATTTTTGTGCAGGATTGTGAGGCCTCTGTAATGGACAACCTCAATCCTGTGGCATGTTAGGTTTTCTCCATAGTGACTATGCTGGGTTTTTTGTGTGTGTTTTTTTTTTGTTTGTTTTGTTTTGTTTTGTTTTTTTAAATACTAGATGTTGAACCCAGAGCCTCACACAGGCTAGGCAAGTGCTCTCCCCACAGAGCTGCACCCCCAGCCCCTTCTTTATTTTTACTTTGAGACATGGTCTCACTAAGTTGTACAAACTGCTTCTGGCCTCAAACTCGCAATCCTCCTGCCACTACCCACCAAGTCGCTGGGACGACAGGCGTGGCCACCGCACCTGACACACACCCAGTCTTTTTATCCCTCACATCCCCCTGCACATGACCTGTTTCTCCGCTTTGCTTTTTCTGGAAGGAGCAGTGGCAGGAAGCCAGGTGTCCTGGCTCAGTCAGGAGACTGAGGCAGGAGGGTCTCAGATTTGTGGCCAGGCTGGGTACATAGTGAATCCCTGTCTCGAAAAGAAAAAAGAAAAAAAAAAAAGAACGGCGGTGGGTTTTACTGTGTGGATGGGAATTTGCATAGGAAAAGCCGCCCTGCGCCCTGTGCTTCCCTCTGAGACGCGGTCACCACACAGCCCTAGCGCAGGCCGCCCATTCCCATTGCCTCTGCTGCTGAATTGGGGCCGGGCCAGTGGGGTGTGCTCTCTGATGCGCTGTGACCAGCAAATGTCCCTGCCTCCCTGCAGAACTCTATCCGACACAACCTCTCTCTGAACCGTTACTTTATCAAAGTCCCACGCTCCCAGGAGGAGCCAGGCAAGGGCTCCTTCTGGCGAATAGACCCCGCCTCCGAAGCCAAGCTCGTGGAGCAGGCATTCCGCAAGCGGAGACAGAGGGGCGTCTCCTGCTTCCGCACCCCCTTTGGGCCTCTGTCCTCACGGTAAGCCTCCGTCACCGTCCTGGCGCTCTCTGGGAGGCTGGGTTCCCCGGAGAGTAGAGGCCCGTGGGATTGGTGCTTCCAGACTCATGGGCGGCCTGGGGCCTCTCCACACCGTGGTCTCCCGCGTGACTTAGTGCAGCTGACAGGCACACCAGCGACCCCTTCCCAGGGCAGCGGCTTTTCCAAGAGACCTGGGCTTTCCGTGGGGAGGTGGAGGGAACCTGTGAGTAGCCAGTGGCTGCTGTCCCTGCTGCAGCCCCGAGCTCTGAGAGGCAGCTGGTGAGCGAGGCCAGCAGAGCATCCCCGCCGCCCCCCCCCCCCCCCCCCCCCCCCCCCCCGTGTTAGGAAGGGATCTGTATGGGGTGTGGCCTGCCCACCAGCAAGCAACAGCCTGGTCCGCTCACCACAGCACCAGGCGCTGCCCCCGCATGGAGGGCAAAGGCCTGTCCCACCAGCCTACTCCTGGCTGCATGTGGCCCAGAGGAGCAGGTGCTGTCCAGCACAACCTGGGGTCCTCCCCAGGGTCACTCAGCAGCCACAGGGAACCTCAGGCCATCATGTCCCTTCCCAGAACTCTGTCACAGACCCAGCCCGAGGGAGGCTGGGCCAGGCTCCCGTGAGCCTCATGTGACCCAGGCACGCTGGTCATCCAACAAAAGCCATGTCTCTTGGAGCAGGCTGGGTCCCTCTCAAGAGGTGGACCCCATGCTGTGTGTCTGCTGGGCACCACACACAGCACAGCCCCCACCATTTAATGGGGACCCACCTGGGGCTGACCACCAGGTGGAACTGGTAATACTGGGCCCACGCCACCAGGGAATGTTCGAATTAGGGAAAGCTTGGAAGAACGGGAGCCCCAAGTAGTTTGGGACGGGGTCGTGGGGGTGCGATGCCCATCCTGTCTCGGGTCCTTCTCAATCTGTGGTGTAGACTCACCCCGAGGTCCTTCATTCTCTCTGTCCCACGCAGGAGTGCCCCGGCTTCACCCACCCACCCTGGGCTGATGTCCCCTCGTTCCAGTGGCCTGCAGACTCCAGAGTGCCTGTCTCGGGAGGGCTCCCCCATTCCACACGACCCTGACCTGGGGTCTAAGTTAGCCTCTGTTCCGGAGTACCGGTATTCCCAGAGTGCCCCTGGTAAGGCACCATTTCCTCCTCTCACTGGGTGGGGCAGAGGTCAGATAAGACCTGTGGGCCAGGGTGGGGGCCGTCGGGGTGACCGTCCTCTGTCTCCCTCAGGATCCCCTGTCAGCGCCCAGCCAGTGATCATGGCTGTGCCTCCCCGGCCGTCCAACCTGGTGGCTAAGCCCGTGGCCTACATGCCAGCCTCCATAGTGACGTCGCAGCAGCCCGCCGGCCACGCAATCCATGTGGTGCAGCAGGCGCCCACCGTCACCATGGTCAGGGTGGTCACCACCTCCGCCAACTCAGCCAACGGGTACATCCTTGCCAGCCAGGGCTCAGCAGGGGCCTCCCACGACACGGCGGGCACAGCCGTGCTGGACCTGGGCGGCGAGGCGAGAGGTAACATAGCCGCAGTCCACCAGGAATCAGCAAGGTGTCATGCCAGGCGCTGGGGGCCTGGCCATGGGCTCAGAGCCATCCTGTCAGGGTGGAAGCTGGAGGGGGGGCTGGTCTCGAGTCTCACGTGGCTGCTCCTGGGGTCCACACAGATTGTCCACAGGTGCTTCTGCTGTGGCTTGTCATGCCTTCAAATGCACGTGGCTGTTTGCTTGCATTTTGGTTCCCCTCAAGGTGATACTAGAGTAAGTCACAGGGTCTTTATTTTTTGAGACAGTGTCTCACTGTGTGGCCCAGGATGGCCTGGAACTCACCATCTTCCCACCTCTGCCTCCCGAGTGCTGGGATCACAGGCATGGCCACTATGCCAGGCTCTTCTCCCCTCTCCCCTACCTGGAGCCGAGATCGCTCAAGGCTGAGACAGGGTCTCGCAAGGACCAGGCTCTCCTGGAACTCACAGTCCTCCTGTGTCAGCCTCCAGAGTAGCGGGATTACCGTTGTGCACCACCACGTCAGGCTCAATTTGTGGGGGCCTGCGTCAGATTGGAAGTTAGCACTTTCTAAGGGAGAAAGACTAAGCTGAAGTCCCCCAGTCCAGAGTCTTTAGGAGCTATAGAGAGTGGAAAGTAGCCATGAATTCCTAAAAGAAATCTGGTCCCAGGGAGTCCGTGGGGTTAGATAGTGACAACATACCTAACTCTATGAATGACTCTTGAGAGAGAACTTTTATAGCAAGCAGCGTCTCTTGCTTGTTATGAACCAGTGTAAGCTCAGTCACAAGGGGTTAGAGTTTAATATTGTCATATCAGAAGCCGTATCTCAGTGAATGAAAACCAAGGCATGGCTACAAATAAATTGTTTCATTCCAAAGAATATCTTTTCTCTTGCAGATTAACTTCGGGTTGGATTAATTGGTTTTCTTTTCTTTTTTTCCCAGTACTGGGAAGGGGTGTTGAACCCAAGTCGTCGCGCATGCTAGGCAAGTGCTCTATCACTGAGCTGCACCCCCAACCCCTTTTTAAATTTTTATCTTGAGGCAGGGTCTCCCTAAGTTGCACGGGCTGCCTCTGACCTTGACCTTACCATCCTCCTGCCCCGGCCTCCCGTCACTAGGATTACAGGCATGCACCGCAGCACCTAGTTAATTGGTTTTCTTTTGAAACCTACACTCTAGTGGGGTTTTAGTTTGAGAGCGGTTTTCCCTGGTGCCCCTCCACCTACCTACCACCCACACTTGCGGTCCCATTGCCAGGGTGTTGGAGAGGACCAGAGGGCCCCCCCCCAAGGGGGGGCTGTGTGTGGTTCTGACTCACCTCCTGTCCCCCAGGCTTAGAAGAGAAACCCACCATCGCGTTCGCCACAATCCCTGCGGCCAGCCGAGTCATCCAGACGGTGGCCAGCCAGATGGCCCCAGGGGTCCCTGGACACACGGTCACCATCCTGCAGCCAGCCACGCCGGTGACCATCGGGCAGCACCACCTCCCAGTGCGGGCCATCACTCAGAATGGGAAGCATGCTGTGCCCACAAACAGTCTGGCCGGCAACGCTTACGGTGAGTCCCCTGGGCGCCCAGCACCCAGCCCGGAGAGCCTGTCACCTCGCAGCCAGCCAGCTCGGTCGGCTCACTGAGAAGCTGCAGCGTGCCAGGCACCAGAGCAGTGCAGGAAGAGAGCGCTGGGTGGGGTCCGGGTCCCCACTGTCGTACAGCTGGTGCTCAGCCAGCCAGCCAGCTTGGGCGCTGCAGGGGGCGAGGGTGACTCCCCGGGATATCTCAAGGGGCCGAGGCAGAAGCACAGCTGGGAGGAGCCCGGCCTCCGCAGGAGGAAGGGGCAGGAGCAGAGAGGTGGACCTGGCGCCTCCCACCTAGCTGAGCCCCCTTGAGCTCCCGATCCCGGAGTAACCACCTCTCCCCGCTCCCAGCCCTTGCCAGCCCCCTGCAGCTCCTAGCCGCCCAAGCAAGCTCGTCCACGCCCGTGGTGGTCACCCGCGTGTGTGAGGTGGGGCCCGAGGAGCCCTCCGCTGCGGTCACAGCTGCAGCCAGCGCCACGCCGACCCCCGCCAGCTCCACCACTGCCAGCACCACCACTGCGGCCGCTGCCAGCGCAGCCTCTTCCACCGGGGAGCCTGAGGTGAAGAGGTCTCGGGTGGAGGAACCCGCTGGGACAGCAACCACACCGGCCACCGTGCTGGCAGCCACCGGCCCCCAGGGCCCGGGCACCGGGGAGTGACCCACCCACACGAGGGTGGAGTGGGACGCATGCTCCAGGAGCCTGAGCGGCTGGCATTGCAGACGGCTGCCTGCAGGGCGCACCTCGCCAGCACTGCCCAGGACGCTTTCCATTTTATCTCTTGCCCTCCCGAAGTTTGAAACAAAACACATAAACACGTTCAGACAACTGATTGTAAGATTCCAGGGGTTCCGTGTGTTTATTTCCCCCATCGGCACCATCGCCTCTCCCCGGCCCAGAGTGGAGGGCGCGGGAGAAGGTCCAGCCCAGCGCCTCAGGAACCCGTCACAGCCAGTGCCCACCGGGAAGACCACGGCGCCCCGGCCTCAGATCATGGCCGAAGCAGCATCCAGAAACCTGAGCTCCGGACAGAAACGCAAAGCGGTGCAGACTGAGGCGGCTTTCCACGGGACTCATGACCGGACGAATTCCTGCCCATGACAGATCGGGAACAGGCAAGAGACAAGCGGGGACTGTCCAGCTTCAGGCCACAGTTTTATGCCATTTCCCGCCAACATGCATTAAAAAGTACCGGCATTTGTTGAGGCGGGGGAGTGTCTAGCTTGGCTTTGGACCCCAAGTATTTCTTGTTCTGTTTAAATATGGAATCCAGGCTCATCACAGATCTGAGGCAAACAGAAAGCGGCACTCGTCTCTGGGGTTCACATCTGTAGACAGTTCGGCAGCTGCAGGTCTTGAGTCCTCACCAGCATCAGCCCCTGCAAGGGTGATCCTGCTGCACTGCCTGATAACTTCAAGAAGGACTGGCGGCTCCCACGCTGCCGGATGTCGCAGTAGAAAACGCTTTGGTGTGAGGCAAGCCCAGAGCCACAGCATCTGTTCCACAGCACAGGCCAAACCACAACCCATGAGCCACAACAAGGGCCCAGGGAGCCGGGGCAGCAGGGTCTCCAGGAGGAAGTGGCGGACTGCTCTCTCAGCCTGGATGCCAGTCATCCGTGTTGCTGGAAGGCCAGGGGCCAGCCCTGTGTTCCTGGTGGCCCCGTGTCCTGACACTGGTGGTCCAGTGGGATGCATTCTACTCACCCTGCCTTTGCCATGACATTCCAATGTCCTGACCTTCTGCGGACCTGCCCACTGTTTGAAACTGGAGCCGTCTGCTCTGTGCAGCCCGGGGTCCATGGGTCACTGAGCAGAAAGGAAGCCACTTCCCCAGGCAGCAGCTGGCGGGCAGGCAGGTGGCAGCCTCACCAGCTTTGACGGCAACGTGGCAAAAACCAAAGTGCAGGCTGCTCCGGGCAGCCGGGGTGCTCCACAGTCCCCGGGAAGTCCCATGTATGCCCAGACGACCTCAAGAGCAGAGCCCCAGGCAATCGATGTTCAGCCTGGTCCACAGACAAGATCGGATCACCAGGCCCCCGCAGGAGGCCGTTCTCAGGAGGCAATGGCTTGGTTGTGTGGAAGTTGGCTTGCACTTGGACCTCCAAAGGGTGGACCATGGGAAACACCGGCTCGCTGGACGCAGAGCCCGGAAGAAGTGGCAGTCCTCTGCGCCACAGCCTCCTGCAGCACCCACCTCCTCTGCCCGGCCGGGCAGAAAAGCCGCAGACAGATCCCATTGACCAGACAGCGTGCAAGGGACACAAGATGGGAGTGCCGGTCCCTCGGACCCAGCGTGGCATGGTGCATGCTGCCTGCGGACAGAGGGCGCGCCTTCCCCAGCGACCTCAGGGCCGGGAAGGAGGGCAGCAGGACAGGTGGGACAAGCTGGGTCCCCTCGCCCACAGCTGTCCCCAAAGTTGCCGCCCCCCAGGAACAGGTGTAGAGTGTCAGCTAGCGCTGCTCCTGCCGCCCGGCTGGAGAAGCCCCTCCTGTGTTGTTTTGAAGTCCCCCCGGCCGTCATTTCTGTGGCACTAAACTTTAAATGGGAAATAAGCTTTGTTTCAAAGTCTGTCTGTCGCCTGGGAGGTTTCCAAGAATCGGAGCACCTTTGGGTGGGGGTCAGAGGTGGCCATGTTCCACGTCCCCGCCTTTGGTGCCTGGTGCAGGTGTGCACCAGGGGAATGGAAACGGGGCTAGCGGATCCAAGACAGCCTCTCTGTGCCCAGGCCATGGTGGCCGCAGCTAAGGCACTGCCGGGCGAGGACCAGCAACAAGGGACGCAAGGGTCTCCTGTCATTCTTCCCCTTCCTGGGTCATTGTTTATTCCCAGGCTGCCCATGGCCACCCTCCCAGGGGATTCTGTGTCCACGAGGTCGCCACACCACGTCTCCTGGGTCTTGGCAGCCTGGCCCGGACCCGTTTGCTCCGCAGCTTTCAGAGACCTCCTGGCCTCCATCCCCTGTGAGCGACATGCCCGCAGCCTCTGGCCCTGGAGAAGGGGCTGGAAGAGGGTGGAAGGCGGGAGGAGCCTGGCCCCGAGCTGCGGCGTGTGTGGGGCCCATAGGCAGTACAGCGATCAAGGGAGTCAGTCACGTGCTGGGGCGCACGCCTGGCTGGAACCCATCCTGGTCCAGGTACCCAGAGCTCCCTGGCGGCCTGTGCCCAGAGGGAACCCACAGCTGGCAGAAGGCTCTGCCGTGGGCTCTGTGCCACCAGGCAGGAGGGTCCCCCAGTGGGCCAGCGGTCGCGAGCAGACTCCTGGCAAGGGGCTTGTGACCCTCCACAATAGGAACAAGGGCGCCCGCGGCCGTGGGTGAGGGTGACAGTTCCCTGCACCCAAAGCAGACCCTCTGGATAGAAAGTGAGGCACAAAGTCATACTGTTAAGGCCTGAGTGTGTTCCACCTGGACTGGCTGGCTGGGGTGACATCAGAGGTGGGAAGGACGCCCCCCCACCCTCCGCACTTGGCCAGCTGCCAGAAACCTGCCCCCTCTCACCAACGTGGAGCCTGATGTCCAGGGCCAGCATGTTCGTTGCCAGCTGTCGGCCCCTTGCCTTCCCTGCACAGGTTCTCGTGCTGCCACCCGTGAGGAAGCATGGCGGACTCGTCTCCCTTCTTTCTAAGATCTTAAGGGCTGAGGGCAGCTGGAGACCAGTTTGCCGTCCCGCGCACCTCGCAGCTAGCACTCATCTTTCCTCTGAACGAGGCGGGACCTCCGGAACGATTGGAGAGGGCTGGATCGCACAGCCGGGCAGTAGGTCCCTCTGTGTTGACAGGCACCTCCAGAGCTGAGGGGGAGGGGCAGTGCCTCTGGCCCGGTGACCTTCCTCCTTCATGGGGACAAAGAACAGACCTCACGGCCCAGCCGAGAGCTTGGTTAGAGAAGGAAGAATTTCCCGGAGCTTTCGGAGGGTGGAGATAAATCCAGCTGGTGGGAGGGGACGCAGCGCTTTTCCTCCAAAGCCTCCGAGTCCACTTGGCACCCGAGTGACTTCATCCAGTCTGAGGACCATGGGCACCCTGGCCTGACCTGGGCAGCCCTCACCCTCTGGTGTCTGCGAGACCCCACTGGGTAAAGATCCCCCATGTCTCAAACAGGACTGTCCCCGCTGTGGGCTGCGGTCGCCCTGCCCTCCTCTTGGCTTAGGGTGACATCGTTCACCCGCAGCCTTGCCTCGGGCCTCTCTCGATACCTCTGCCTAGAAGCAATATTACTTGGTAAGAAGAGTTTCGATTGTTCCCATTGCTGCTATGGAGACAGGATCTCTTCTCTCCCTCTGGACGGGACTTGGGCCAGGAGGTTGTCGCCCGCCGTTCTCACATCATCTTCCTGTCCATGCGAGTCCCTTTGATTGTATGAGTTCCCTGTTCCAGGCATCCCTGCTCTTAGGTTGGGGTTTCTAATGCTCAGGACGCGCTTCGCCTCGCTGGCCACCTGGCTCTGCCGTTCTCGCTGGGGCCCAGTGCGAGAAGACAGCTGCTGGTTGGTCTTTTCTTTCAGTACCAAAAGCTGCTACACCTCAGCCAGAGGGAGGGTGTGGCTTCGGGGACAGGCCTTGGGTCTCCCTGGCACCTCGGCCCCTGCGGGCTGCCGAGGTGCCCGGGCCCCGTGGCCTGTGGCTTCAGTGGCCAGAGTTGGGGACCATCCTGTGTGGAGGTGCTGCTCCCCCTCCCCTGTCCCTCCGTCACCAACCCCCAAAGTCACAGCTGCTTAGTGGGGTGGGGTGGGATTTCATGATAAAACCAGAGGCGTTTCCTCTGAAGTTTAAAAATAGGCCCATTCCCCTGACTTTATTTAGGGAAAATAGCTTTACACATATTTTCAAAAAGCAAAAACAAAGACCATTACTCCAGTGGTTTTGTCGTCCTGAGGCGAAGGCCCCTCGGACTGCCTGTTCTGCTATGCTCTGCCTTCTGGTCGATCCCAGCTCCCTACCCGCCGTCCTACCATGCCGCTGCGGGGAACCTTCCAGAACCACATCAAGAGAGCTCAGGGCACAGCAGCGGGGTGTTGCTGCCCTGAAGACAAAGCCAGCCAGAAACCTATCCCCAGAGGTGCCACTTGGGCGTGAGAGGCAGGGCAGGGTCCCCTGAAGGTGTTGGAAAGGTTCCTGGGGGGCCGGGAGACAGGTGCTGGAGAGACAGCAGGGCCCTCAGTTCCGTCAGCGAGCCGGGGCCTTTTTCCCGCCTCTCTCCTCACAGGCTGGGGTGCTCTGCGTGGCAGGAAGCAGAGCGCAGACGCTTCATTTTTAGGCAGCGATCTTTTTCTCCCGGGGCCTCCCCGCCTGGGGGACTTGTGATTGGCACCTGCTTGTCGTTCCCGAGACCAGGCAGTGTGGGGCCAGGAGAACCCCAGGGCCCCAGGAGAAGCAGTAGATGCATTTTTGTACTTGGGTTAGTGGCCGACCACCGACTGCCAAGGCCCCCACCCCAGAATCGCCCCCCAGAACCACCCCCACCACCTGCCCCAACCAGCCAGTGGCCTCTTTGGGCTCCTGGTGACTGGCTGGCCTTCCTTCCCCCTACCCAAGAGTCAGGAGAGAATTAGAATTCTGAGTCCTGCTTTCCGCTTTGTCTGGAACCCTGCTTCTGGAGTGGTCCTGCTCGCTTGGATCACCACTTAGGACATGGGGCTCGGAGGGCAGGGTCGCAGCCCCAGAAGACTCTGGCCCGTGTGCTGTCCCCAGCGTCTCCTTACCCACAGTCAAAGCACTTGCCAGGGAGGGGAGTCTAGCACTGTGCCCCGAGTTTCCAGCTGTGTTGGGGGAGCCCGAGAGAGCCCTGGGACCCCGAAGCGGGATTCAAACTGCACCTGCAGCCTCTGAGTTTCTGGGTTAGCCAGCCCAGACTTTTTTTTTTTTTTTTTTTAATTGGTAAAAATGAGGATTTAAAATCAAACTTTTAAAATGTAGCCCAGCTTGCTCTTCTTCCCTCCCTAACTTTCTTCCAGGGAGGCATTTCAGGTTCCTGGGATACCTTACCATAGGTGGCTGGGGTCCTATTTCTCAAGACGGGGTGGAGAGGAGAGGAGAGGAAAGCCGATCCAGAGTTTTCCTTAGACCCAGCCACGTCCCCAAGAGCCAACAGCACTGCGTGTGAGGGAGGGGTTTAAGCCAATACTGAGATTGTTTTTTTTTTACCCGAACGATAATTCTGTAAAACTAATTTGGAGGGGGGTGTTGTTTGGGGAGTGTGTATGTGTGTGTGTGTGTGTGAGTGTGGGTTTTTGTTTTTTTTTTTTACAGTGGCCGTTTAAAGTATTTTCACAATATGTTAATCAGTGCTTTAAGAAGCAGTGGTGTCCTATAGAGTGGGAATTTCCAATTAGAGAGCTTGAGATGTGCCCCAAATGGATGGGTTAAAAAAAAAAAAAAAAAAAAAGCTCCACCCAGCGGGGCATCCAAACACCAGCTCTGCACCAAGATCAGAAAAACCAACAGATCCACATGGACTGCAGCCCAGCCTGGGTTTTCATTTCAAATGGGATACAGTATTTTTTTATAACGGAGCCATATTTTTTTTTTAAAGTTTTAGATCTGAATGTGATTTCTAATTGTACCAGACGTTAATGTTTTAAAGCTATAACAAAGTTTAAAATTTCTACTTTTTGTTTTCCATTTATTTTAACTGTTCTTTTATCTGTTAAATTGTTGTACGTGGATGGGGAAGTTCTGTCTCTCCTCTCAGCATTTGTTTCTATAACCAGAAGTAAAAATTATATACAAAGAAATGACACTAAGGCTGCGTGTGGTCCTTCTGAGTGGGAGGCTGCAGCAGACAGAGAAACGGACAGACAGCCCCACAGCCTCCCCTGTGGCGGTGCCTGACCCCTGAGGTGTGTATGAGGTTGGAGAGGACCAGGGGGCTGGGCGTGGTGCCACTTGACCTTGGTATTCTGTTCCAGAAAGCAGCAAATGGACAGAGATTTCTGGGGTTGCCTGTGACTCGGGGACTCCCCAGCCCCGGGGTGTGTTGTTCACATGTAGCCCCAGGACATGCAAGGGAAGGGCAAAGGCCCACAGCTGGGCTGGGGGACGAAGGCAGGTGCCTGGGGCAGCGTTGGTGGCCCTCGGCAGACACAAGTCCTCCTGGTGCTTAGCCAGGTAGGAATCTGTACCCACTTCTCTGGGGCCTGCCTTTTTCTAGGTTGTGGGGCAGGCTCAGAGGCCTCTCGGTTGGGCCACACACACCTGGGTCCAACTTCCTGCCCGGCCGCTCTCCAGCTGTGGGATGTCAGCCCATCATGGCTCCCTTTCCCAGCATGGGTGAGTGAGGGGTGCCAGGTCATAGCGAGCGCTCTGCACATCACCTGCAGGAAGCAGGGCCCCAGACTGGCAGCAAGACACTGGGAGTTTCTGCAGCAGACTCTGTAGGTGGGATTTAGGAAAATGTGTCCTTCACAGCTGGATGCTGTGCCAAGGTTCCGCGGTGCCCGTGACTCGCCATCTCAAAACAGGTCAAAAGCGTTTTTCAGACTCACAGCTGTCCATAGTTACAGCTAATATTTGTGCTCTGCCTGCCTTTGGTCCCACAGAGCATAACCTGAAATCCCAGCACTCAGGAGGCTGAGGCAGGAGGATCTCTCTCCAGTTCAAGGCCAGCCTGGGCTACACAGCAAGACCCTGTCTCAAAAAATAAAATTAAACTGGCTGGGGATGTACCTCAGTTGGTAGAGCACTTGCCTAGCGTGTGTGAGGTCCTGAGTTCAATTTCTAGTACCCCAAAACAAAAAGGTTTTTAAAATCTGTTAGCACCAATCACCATGATCACATTAGCAGATTCACCACATTTTAGCGGGTGAAACACTATTGTCAGGGCTTCTCTGCTGTTCATAGGGTTTTCAATGGCGGATTGACTTTTGGGAGTGGGTTGTTGCTGGGTCCTTCTCCCAAGCCTACAGCACCTGGTGTTTCCAGGCGGTCTCCCATCCAAGTACTAACCAGGCCCGACCCTGCTTAGCTTCCGAGATCTGACGGCATCGGGTGCCACAGGGCTACAGCAGCAGGCTGCAGCCTCTAATAGGCGTTAAATCAACTGGAGTTTTAAAAGAAACCACAAGCTGCCCGGGCATGGCAGCACACGCCTCCAACCTCAGCACTCGGTGAGGTAGAGGCAGAGGCAGGATTTCGAGTTCGAGGCCAGCCTGGGGTACCTGGTAAGCGTTGTCTCAAAAACAAGGGGCGGGGACGTGGCCTAGCGGTAGGGCGCTTGCCCAGCACGCTCAAGGGCCTGGGTTCCATCCACAGCATTAGTAACAATCACGACGGTAAAAAGCTGCGCCCTAGGCCCTGCTGGATGCCACTCCGGCCGCAACCCGCAGTCTCTAAGCCATTTCCAGGCCGACTCCGCGGGGCCCCGTAGGCGACTAAACCCGGCGCAGTCTGGGAACTGAAATTAGAAGGGGGCGGAGGGCACTTTACGGCCATGACACCTTCCGAAGCCCGCGCCGAGTCCGCCGCAAGCCGCTCCGCGATCAAGAAGGCCCAAGTCCCCACCAAGCCGCATATCCGAGATCCCGAGGAACACGGAGAACTGCGGCCCGGACGCTCCGCGCCACAGCCCGAGCGCGGACCACCTGCGGAGGCCCCGCCCCCCCCCCACCTGACGCAGCCCCCGCCCCCCCCACCTGACGCAGCCCCAGAAGCCGGCGCCCCGCTCCTGGAGGCCCCGCCCCGTCCCCCATGTGATGCAGTCTTTGAGGCCCGCTCGCGGAGGCCCCGCCCTCCACCTGCCGGAGCCCCGGAAGCCGGCGCCACACTCGAGGAGGCCCGCCCCTCCCCACATGACGCAGACCAGGAAGTCGGCGCCGCACTCGCGGAAGCCCCACCCCTCCCCACGTGACGCAGCCCTGGAAGCCGGCTGCGCGCTCGCTGAGGCCCGGCCGTCCACGTGACGCGTCACCTGACAGCCCCCGGAGGCGCCTGGGGGGAAGCGGTGCCGGCGCCGCCGTGGGTCCGCGCGGCGGCGGGATGTTCGCGGCCGGCGCGGAGAGTCTGCTCCACCAGGCCAGGTGCTGCGCGGCGTCAGCGCCGGCCTCCCTGCCGCGCTCTTCGTCCGGGGCTGGGACGGGGCAGCCGGCGGCGGCCGGGAGTGGGGTGGAGGTCGCATGAGGCGGGCGTCGCCCAACGTGCGGCCCAGGGCTTGGCGGCGACAGCCTCGTGTGGCTGGGAATGGGGGTGCCCGGGGCTGCCGGCGGCTCCCGAGGCCACTGCAGCGGGAGCGCGCCCCGGTCCCCGTGCCCCGGACTTCCGTAGCCAGTCTCAGGCTTGTCCTGCTGGTTTGTAAGAAGTCAGTGCACCCAGCACGTTAAACCATTACTGAACTCAAAAAGTGGGCTGGGTTGGGGCTTGGCTGAGTCGGTAGGGCCCTGCTCTGCGCCCTCGGAGGCTCTGGGTCCGATCTCCAGCCCCGCTGAAATGGGAGAAGCACCTGGCAGCCTACTCCCGAAACTCCCGTCAGTTATCAAAAACCCTGCAAATAACAGAGACTCACTGACATAGTGCCGAGTATAACGCAGTGTCGGGGATTCAGAGTTGGACCAATTGGTAGGGAAGATTAATATGGTTACGGTTTGGAATTATAAAGCGCGAGGGAGGCTCTGAAGGCTGGTTAAGGTCTGGATTCTGAACAGGCAACACTGTCTAAATAACTCATGAAAATCGCTTAGGAAAGTGCTTGGCGAATTTGCTGCACCATCTCCCCATTAAGTCCTACACAGCTCGCCCTGTCTTCAGTGGTGCGTGGATGTATGGATCATTTGGCTTTAGAGACTGCATTAAATGAAAAAGACTTGTATCCCACTCAGCCTGTGACCTGTTCATTCCAAATTGCTCGCAAGAGAGACATAAGAACACTCGAGGCCGTTCTGAAGTCATTCTAGTCTGGGCTGCGGACCGTGGAAGGAAAGGCAGAGAGGACTCTCATTGTTGAAATTAGTAATTCTCTCAGTCTTAGGAGGGTAGGAATGTTGAAAGCAGTGTGGTTGACTTTCCCATAAGGGAGATGCTTGAGTTATACACTTTGTCTTGGGGTTTGGAGAAAGTTTGCACTTTAAGGTGGTGATTTAATATAGACGTTTAAGATTTGAGAATTAGGAAACCAGAATGGGCACAAACGAAGCAGAGGTGCAGAGGTGATCAGAAATGCCAGTTGAATCAGTGGAGGAAGTGGGATGCAAATACATGGGATGTAGACAAGGTGCAAAGCAAAGTCAGGGGAGATTTCAGGAGGCAGAGAACGGAACAGCTCAGAGCAGGCAGGATTCAGGCAGGGTGTCTGTGAGCAGGGGCAGAAGTTAAGCAACAGGATTAGTGGGTTGGAGACAGTGGGAGGGGCCTGAGGGATCTGGGTTTGGAAGCAGTGGGGAGGTACTGGTGTGTTGAGCAAGTTGGCATTTCAGGAAGAAGCCTGAACGCTGGAGGCTGTATTGAAGGGGTGATTCTGGGATGCAGAGCACCCCCTGTTGGGAAAGATCCTCCATTGTAACTGCAAGATGTTCTGGTCTGTTTTTTCTCAGTCTTGTTTAGCATTTGTGGTTGATCATGCCACTTAGAAACCCGGAGCTCTTGTCTTTATTTTGGCGGGGCCAGGAGGCATACCAGGGTGTTGAGCTAAGGCTCTCACACATGCTTTGCAAGCGCTCCACCACTGGGCTGCAGCCAAAGCCCATTTTCTATTTTTAATCCTAAAACAGGGTCTTGCTAAGTTACGCAGGCTGCCCCTAGCCTGAAACTCAAGATCCTCCTGCTTCCACCTCCCATATCACTGGGATTACAGGAGTTTGCCACAGCTCCAGACCATTTTTAAAGACAGAGTCAAGCTATGTAGCATACTGTGGCCTTGAACTGTCTACATAGCCCAGGCTGGCCTGGAACTCATGATCCTCCTGCCTCAGCCTCCTGAATGCTGGGATTATAGGTGTGTACCACCATGCCAGGCTCACATTTGTCATTTGATATAAAGCTCCTTTAACATATGAACTTGTGTGTGCCCCCAATCTTGAAGTGGGAGAATCACTGAAGCATCTTTAAAAAGCAACCCAGCCTGAATTTTCCTGGCTTTTGAAAGACTCTTAAAACAGTGCTTTACTTCTGCTGCCAGGACAGTGGAATGTGTACATGCTCACGCACCAGGAGCATCCTGGGAAACTGAGGGCGGAGCCAGTCTGGCCACTCCTCCGATTTCTCTTGGGTTATTGCAGGCTGGGAAATGAGTTCCACACAGCCCCTGGCTTTCTCTCTGCTGGCTAGGGAATGTCCCCCAGGCCAGGGGGACCTCAAGTCACATAGGGCAGCACCACCAGCTCCCTGCTTGGAGGGCGGCTGTTGATGCCCCTTCCTTGCCTAGGGGGATCCGGGATGAGGAGCTGCAGAGGTTCTGCTCCCAGGTCAGCAGGCTGCTGCAAGAGGACGCAGGGCCCGCCGCCTTGGACACCCTGCAGAGGCTGTTCCTCATCGTCTCTGCCACCAAGTACCCCCGGAGGTGAGCGTGGCCAGGCGGCCACCAGTGCCCCATTGGTGTCTGAGCCTCTGTCTGCTTAAACCAGGGCGGAAGGGCCTCCCAGACAACGCTCCATCCACCTGCCGGGGGGATCCAGGCCGGCTCCCTTGGGGTACCAGGTGCCCTCAACGTGGGTGTGATGAGTCACCTGCCCGGGTCTTACCCTCCAGACTTGGGGAGACATGCATGGGCCTCCTGCAGACCACCGTGTGCTCA
The DNA here is from genome assembly GCA_007922755.1 of Pedetes capensis. Taxonomy (NCBI): domain Eukaryota; kingdom Metazoa; phylum Chordata; class Mammalia; order Rodentia; family Pedetidae; genus Pedetes; species Pedetes capensis. The sequence continues at coordinate 183,636 of VMDO01000629.1, read as the reverse complement.
CCCACCTGCCCAGAGCAGCTCCAGGTCCTCTGTGCCGCCATCCTGAGAGAGATGTCACCCACTGACAGCCTGCGCCTGTCCTGTGACTGCACACAGAGCGCCCGGCAGCTGAGCCTTGTGGCATCTGTGCTCCTGGCCCAGGTAACTCGATGGCCGCCGCTTGGGGCTGTCCTCCTCTCCCAGCTGGCACTGGGGCTTCTGGGGAGTGCAGCAGGCTGACCTGTGTCCCTGCATGTGCCCCACAGCCCACCCACTGCCTGGGCCCACTTCGCTCTGTCCCCATTCGTTACCACTGCTTCTGTTGTGCAGAGTCCCTGGCGCACAGCTGTGCCTGAAAGGAACGCACGCCTGCCTGCTTCCCGCTCCCTACTTCCAGGGAACGTGGCCTCGTCAGGGCTCTGTTGAAGGCTACCTTGGGCCACAGAGTTTGGGCTACCCAGGCGATGTCCTAAGATGCATGTAAGGCTGGCACCGGTGACACTGAGGGAGGAGTAGCGGGCCCCTCTCCAGATGTTTCCAGACCAGGTGCCTCGCAGCTGCGAGGAGGGTCAGGCAAGGAGGGGAGTGAGCCGGAGCTGGGCTTCTCCCCGGCCATTCTAAAGTGTTGCCTGGAATTGGTGTCCATGCCTGTGAACCCGGCACTCTGGAGGTGGAGGCAGGAGGGTCACGAGTTCCAGGCCAGCCTCGGGTACATAGCAAGACCCTGCCTTAAAAAATAAAGTACAGTACGGTGAAGTGCTGTCTGCCCTACACCTGCCACCGTGGTAAGGTACCTCCCAGAGGGAACCCGGTGCCTTTGCCATTTGGTGACTCAGAGGTCTCTGGGTGTACGTGCCCAGAAACAGCCGTGCAGGTCACTCACATTATTGATTTGTGCCCATGGGTCATGGCACAGTCATTCTGCACAGCCGTGACAATGGACAGCAGCATAGGAACCTGCCTCCATTCCCTGCTGTTCCCCCAATTCCAGAATCAGGAACCAATCCAAGACACAGAGGTAAAAAGAATGTACCTGACAGCGTTATACCCTGCCATCAGTACCGGGGTGAACCCGGGCCTGACACAGGCTGGAGGTGCTCTCCCCGGGAGCTGCGCTCAGCCCACTCTTTGTTCACTGTTTGTTTGAGCCAGTCTCACCAAGTCGCATAGGTTGCCTCTGGTCTGAAAGGTGCCATCCTGCTGCCTCAGGCTCCTTCCCCTCCTGGAGAGATCTTGATTGCTCCTGAGGTTGAGACAGGGTCTCGCAAGGCCCACGCTGGCCTGGAACTCGCCATCCTCCTGCCTCCACCCCCGAGTGCTGGGATCACAGGCGTGGCCACCGCCCTAGGCTCCTCCCTGAGTTCCCGAGGTTGGGACAGGGTCTTACGGGGACTTGCTCTCTGGGCTGAGAGGGTGAGGACGCGACCCTGTTAGACCATCCCGGCAGAGGGCACCACCTGTGAAGCGTGTGGGCGTCTGGGCATGTGGGCAAGTGGCACAGGACGGCAGTGTCCCTGAGAAAGGAGGTCAGCCGTGCAGAGGTCAAGGCCCGGATTCCTCGTCACCAGCCATCCAGCCTGGTGGCCTCTCTGAGGATCTGGACCTTTGAGCCTCTGGCCCCACCGGCAGCCCCACCTGCCTCTCGCAGGAACGTCTTCCTGTGAGGGTCGCATCTGGGATGGAGCTTTAGGAACCAGTGTTCCTTGGGGGGCACCACGCTGGTGTCCAAAGTGGGGATGTCTCTCCAGTTCCAGGGCCAACGTGGCACCTAATCGTTTTTCCTATGCTTGGTTTGAAGGGCAACCGAGGGGATGAGCTCCGAAGCGTGGGCCAGCGCGTCTTCTCAGCCCTCGAGAGTCGGCAGCCGGAGGGGCCCAGCCCCAGGCACCTCCTCCCGGTGCTGTCCAAGGTCGTGAGCCTTGCCCCAGGCACCCTTCAGGAAGGTGTGTGTGCAGGGACCCCTTCCCCAGCCACCTGGGGGGTGTGAGGTGGGACAGGGAACCTGGGAGCCCCACAGCCTCTCCACGTCTTGTCCAGGGAAGGCCTGAGGGCGGGGGTTCTGGGGAGCCCCGCTTGCTCTGGAGCAAGCTCAGCCACGGTCCCCACTGCCCACAGACCAGACCACCCTGCTCAGCAAGAGGCTGGTGGACTGGCTGCGATACGCCAGCGTGCAGCAGGGCCTCCCACACTCGGGCGGCTTCTTCTCCACGCCCAGGGCCCGGCAGGTGAGTCCAGGCTGCCTCGCGCCCCTGGGGAACTCCAGCACCTGCCTGGGCCGGCCTCATCCACGAGTGTCTCAGTGCCGCTTCCTGTCCTACTCTCTGGGGAGCGGTGGCCCCTGTGGCTGCCTGTGCTGGGGGCAGGGCTCTGGGGCTGGCCGTGCCTCTGACCTGGGCTCAGAGCCATGTGGCTGCACATCAGGGGCCGTCTGCGTGGGTCAGGGAGGGTGGATGCCTCGCCCAAAGGGGTCTTGGGACGAGGTGGGGGCACAGGGCTCGGCGCCACACCCCTGGGGCCGCTCGTGCTCTGGTCCCTGTGGGCGTCCTTTCAGCTCTCTGATTGAGCGCACAGCCTCAGCCCCCATCTCTCCTCCTGCAGCCAGGCCCTGTCACCGAGGTGGACGGGGCAGTGGCTTCGGACTTCTTCACAGTGCTGTCCACGGGCCAGCACTTCACGGAGGACCAGCGGCTAAACGTGCATGCCTTCTCCATGCTGCGGCTGTGGCTGCTGCACAGTGGCCCGGAGGCCCCAGGCAGCCCAGACGCAGGTACGCCCCGGCCAGGGAGGGGCCCGCAGGCAGGCACAGGTGTGCAGGCAGCACAGAGGCCAGCCATCGGGGCAGAGCTGAGGATATGGCCTGGCCTTGTTGGCCGGCTCGGCTGAGCCTCAGTCAGCACTGGAGGCCCTTGAGAGTCATGCGGGTGCCCCTTGTATGGAGCACAGGGAGAAGCAGAGGGGGCTCGAGGCAGCTGATTAAGACGTTGAGACCCCTTCTGGGACTTTGGTCTCATCCACAAACCTACTGCTGCACTAAAACAAGCAGTCTAGAGCTGGGCATGGCAGCCACACCTGCGATCACAGCACTTTGGAGGCCAAGGCGGGAGGATCACAAGTTCTGGGCCAGCCTGGGCTGCATAGCGAGACCCTGTCTCAAAAAACAGAGAGAAACAACGCAGCCACGCAGGCAGCCTGTGGGAGGAGACTGTTCCCGCATGCTGTGCAGAGTGAGGCCTCCTGGCTCTGTGCACAGCCGCTCGGAAGCCGGCCTGAGCGTGGCTTCTGTCTGGGTGGCTGTCCCTGCAGAAGTGCCAAGCGTGTCAGGCCCCAGAGCCACTCAGTGTCCTGCTGAGCTGCCTCTTCTGCAGATGACAAGTCGGAGCTGGAGGGCTCCACCCTGTCTGTGCTCTCTGCTGCCTCCACCGCCAGCCGCCTGTTGCCCCCACGCGAGCGCCTCCGGGAGGTGGCTTTCGAGTACTGCCAGCGCCTCATTGAGCAGAGCAACCGGCGTAAGTCCCCCGGCCATCCACTGGCCTAGCCCAGCGCCTGCTTGGAGAAGGCAGGGGCTGCTCTGTGCTCCTGTGGCCACGTCCCCATCCTGTCCTGCGGCTTCCAGCACCGTCCTCTCTTCGAGCTTCCAGAGCACAGGCCACCTTCTCAGGAGGCTGTGTGGAGGCTGGGCAGAAGCGAAGCTCTTTTCTTCCTTCCCCACAGGAGCCCTGAGGAAGGGGGACTCGGACCTGCAGAAAGCGGTAAGGGGCTGGCAGGGCTGACGGGTGCAGCGCTGAGTTCAGCCCCTCTGACGCGGTGTGGTCTCCCCGCAGTGCCTGGTGGAAGCCGTGCTGGTGCTGGATGTGCTGTGCCGGCAGGACCCCTCCTTCCTGTACCGCACCGTTTCCTGCCTGAAGGCCCTGCACGCGCGGCTGGGCGCAGACCCCGGCAGCGAGCGGGCGCTGGTGCCCCTTGCCCAGTTCTTCCTGAACCATGGTGAGGTTGGTCCCCACTGTGATGGGCCCTCCTGGCTCTGCTTCCTCTGGCTCCCCCAGGCCCCGTGGGCATGTCCACGTGTCATGTTCATGTATTTGTTGTTGTTAGGTGCCATCAAGTTGGTATCCAACTCATAGTGACCCTCATAGGGTTTTCAATGGCTGTGTCAGGATTGCCTTGGGAGTAGATTGCCAGGTCCTTCTCCCATTTGTGCGGTGCTAGGAATTGAACTCGGGACCTCAGAGACTGCAGCGCAGTGCTCTACCAACTGAGCTAAATCCCAGCCCATGTCTTTAGATAGGGAAGCGAAACCACGGCAGGCTCAGAGCCTGTGCTGTGTCGTGGGCCACAAAACCCAGAAGCAGAGGACCAGCCTGTTTCTGAGGAGCACTCCCCATGGCCTGGGAAGCCGGTCTCTGTGCTCGGGAAGTCTGCTGGGTCAGGCCCCACTAGATTGTCCCTTGGGATGTCTCCTGGAGGCCCTTGGTGTCACAGAGGCCCGTACAGCCCCGATACTCAGCCAAGACAGCCAGGGCCCTGGCCGGCAACCGAGAAGCACTGCTGTGACTTAGGAGTTCGAGATGCCTCCGTGGTAGGGCCTCACGCCCTGGCGGGGTCTGGCACCTTCCAGGGGAAGCAGCCGCCGTGGACTCAGAGGCCATCTACCAGCACCTGTTCACCAGGCTCCCCTCCGAGCGCTTCTACAGCCCCCTGCTGGCTTTTGAGGTCATCCGGTTCTGCACAAGCAACCTGGCCCTCTTTGACCTTCATCTTCTCGGGGTTCTCAGGTCCAGCTTCCCTAATCTCTTCAAGGCACGTGTGGGCATCCTGGGCAGGTCCCCTCTTCATTTGGTCCAGGGCTGGGATGCGGGGTACAGGATGAGGCCTGGGGCTGGGGGTGCCCATGCATCATAGCGTATAAACAGCATCACCTTAGAGAAACAGGGTCTTACTACGTAGCGCAGGCTGGCCTTGAGCTCGGGATCCGCCTGCCCCAGCCTCCCACGCCTGGCTTGCCCCTGAGGTTTCTTTGCCTGGTATGTTCAGCTGTCGGGGTTGGTCCGTCAGAACTTTACCGTGTAGTTTGTCAAATCCAGGTTGAGGGTTGGTTCTCAAAGAGCCAGTCACAGTGGGGAGTGATTGGTTTAGTCCTCAGCACAGAAGTAGCTTCAGAAGCAAAAACAAAATAGTGAGGGCCGGGGATGCAGCTCGGTGGCAGAACACTTGCTCACGTGTGAGACTCTGGGTTCTGTCCCCAGCGCCGCAAAAAAGTGATTAGTGGAAGAAAAGCAGCTACAAGGAGCGTTTTCCACACCCCTCGATCGCTAGGAGTGTGGGCGGAGGCGGGGAGCAGGTACGCCCGCCCCTGGGCGTCGTGTAGTCACAGCTGGCTGGCTCCCTGCGGCTGTCTGAGCCGCCGTGGATCCCCACAGTTCTTGGCGTGGAGCTGCCCGCCCCTCACGGCTGAGTTTGTGGCTCTGATCCCAGCCCTGGTGGACGCGCACACGGCTGTGGAGATGCTGCACGCGCTGCTGGACCTGCCCTGCCTGACTGCCGCCCTGGACCTGCAGCTCAGGTGGGCCCGTGCGGCCACCCCAGGGGCGGGGACCCATTCCTTCTCTGCACCCTGAACCCTGTAAAGCCACCTCCCACGCAGAGCTCATCTCTGGGTTCCTCAGTCTCTGTCCAGGAACCGAGGGAGCCTCGCACAGGCCACAGGGCCCTGCCCCTCACCCAGGGCCTGTGATGTTACAGTGGGCACCTTGGGTCAGAGACCAAATGGACCTCAGTTGGCCTGAGTTGGGAGCCACACCTCAGCCGGGCCTCGGGCCTCTCTCTCCTCAGGGCCTCGCCGACTGTGTCCGACAGGCCGCTGTGGGACACCTCCCTCAGGACCCCCGGCTGCCTGGAGGCCTTCCGGGACCCGCGGTTCCAGGGTCTCTTCCAGTACCTGCTACGCACCAAGGCCAGCGGCTCCACGGAGAGGTCAGGGCCTGGGCTGGGCACCACGAGGGTTCAGCAAGGCCCTGGGCTGAGCTGGGGGATCCGTGCCTAAGACAGGCCGGGTCCCCAGCCCCAGGACCAGGAGGCGTCCATGGTCCCTGCAGGACAGAGGACCAGCTCTGGGCACAGAGGGGCCACTATGCTTGGCTCACTCTCCTGGCCCTTTATAGATGGAGAAACTGAGATCCAGCATGCCCCCAGGGGGAGAGCTGGAGGGGCCTGCAGCCCCTGCCCCTTGGCCCACTGTCTGGGGGCGCTGAGGTCTGGGGGCCTTCTGAGCCCTGTGGAGCTCATGGTCCAGAGGAGCAAGTGAGTGGGGCTGGGAGTGGGGCTCGGCGAGAACAGCAGCCCTGTGAGGCTCCTGCCCCTCTGCCTGGTTCCCCTGGGGTCACCTGGGTGGGGGCGGTGGGTAGGCACTCAGTGTCTCCACCGTGTCCCCAGACTGACGCTGCTCCACCAGCTGCTGCAGCCCATGGCCAGCTGTGCCCGGGTGGCCCAGTGCGCGGAGGCAGTGCCCACCCTGCTGCAGGCGTTCTTCTCAGCCGTGACCCAGGTGAGCCCCCTGCCCGGGACCCCCGTTGCCCGCAGCCTCATGCAGGCAGCGCCTGGCCCAGAGCGAGGATCACATGTCTACCCTGAAGGTAGAGATGGGGAAGGGCGGCAGCGACCTCCGCCCTGGGCACGGCTTGCCTGCTGTCCTGAGAGGCAGGCGGGCGGCACAAGCCGGCCCTGAGCCGTGTGCCCGTGCGCCTGGGTTCCCGTGGCTGGTGGTTCCCGCCTAGGTTCACTTTTCCACGCCCAGTGTGTGGCGGGGCTGGGCCCAGGCTGGTGGTCTGGGTGTATCTGGGCCAGGCAAGACTGTGCCCTGGCCGTGCAGAGTCACTCCTGCCGCAGAGCCTGAGGAGGGGCCTTGGCCGGTGGGCACAGGGGCTTCCTTTCCCCTCAAGGCTGGGCCTCCCCAGCCCCAGCCCCTCCAGCTATGCGTCCCGGCCCCGAGTGCTGGGGAAAGCTGCTTCTGGGCCCCGCACCTGCTACACACCAACAGGTGCTGCGGGCAAGGGGTTTCCAGCCCCGGCCGCCCCTTCCCCTTCTTGAGGGCAGCAGAAGGTATCCAGGGTGGGGCGGCCTGAGAGCCCGCATCTGGCCCTTGACCACAGTTCGCCAGCGGGGCGCTGACCAACCAGCTGGTGCTGCTGCTGCTGGAGAGGAGCGACTCGCTCTACCAGGTCCCGCGGTATGAGGCCCGCGTGCACAGGTGAGCCTGCGCCTCCTGCGGCCCTGGGTGGGGGTCCCGGTGTTTGACACCCGGAGCGGTGGGGCTCAGGTCCCCTGCCTTCCCGTGTGCTTGCTGCAGCTCTGCTCTCACTGGGGCTCCTCCTAGGGCACTCTCAGACTCCGATCTTGCCACCCTGTCATTGCCATCCTCTCTGGAACATTCTTTGGTCCTTCCCTCCCCTGAGCCTGCTTTCAGGCTGGCTGGGGCCCCCTTGCAGAACTTTCCATCCCCTGGGTCAGGCCTCCGGAAGACCCTGTGCACGCAGGCCTGTCCTTCCTCCCAGCCTGGGCCAAGGACAGCATAGACCAGCCTCGCCCGTGAGGTGAAAGGTCCCCCACACCCTGGATGGTCCTACTTCCGGCCCTGAGGCAGGGCTGCAGCCTTCAGCTGGCTGCTCCAAGGCCTGGTCGGCGGTGGGCTTCTGGGCTGACGGGCTGGCCGGGGATCGGGTCCCTGGCACGCTGTCCTCGCAGGGTGCTGAGCACGCAGTTCCTGGAGCTGTGCAGGCTGAAGCCGCCCCTGGTGGGGGAGCTGGCCGGGGAGCTGCTGGACTTCGTGAGCAGCGGGCACAGCTCCGGCAGCCGAGCGCGCATGTTCACTTGCGTGGTAAGCGGCCCCACGCTCCCTGCCATCCACGGAGCAGCGCGCGCAGCTTGGGCTGAGCCTCTGTCCTGGCCTAGGTGTGGGCTATCGGGGAGTACCTCTCGGTGACGTGTGACCGGCGCTGCACTGCGGAGCAGATCACCAAGTGCTTCGAAGCCCTGGAGGCCCTGTTGTTCGAGGCCACCCAGTCCCGCCCCTCGGCCGGCCTGCCTCGGTGCCCCCCGCAGGTTATCACTGCCCTCATGACCACGCTGACCAAGCTGGCCTCCCGGAGCCAAGACCTGATCCCCAGGTGCCCAGGCCGGGGGGAGGGAAACCCGCTTTCCCCGCAAGGCCTGGCTTCTCGAAGCAGCCTCAGTGCCCTGGAGCCTGGACAGACGGGCTGGGGCCCTCCACAGAGACACCTTTCGTGGGAGGGGTGCTCTGCCCCTGACTGCCCCGGACTCCTCCCCAGGGTCTCTCTGTTCCTGTCAAAGCTGAGGACCCTGGCCCAGAGTCCGGCCACCAGCTCCGTGTACGGCGAGGAGGACGCGGAAGCCATCCGCACCCGGGCCACGGAGCTGCTGAACCTGCTGAAGATGCCCAGCGTGGCCCAGTTCGCGCTCACGCCCAGCGCGGAGGTGTGCCTGCCCCGCTACCACCGCGACACCAACACGGCTCTGCCCGTGGCCCTGCGTACCGTCAGCCGGCTGGTGGAGAAGGAGGCCGGGCTCCTGCCGGGGTGAAGGGACAGGGCCCAAGTGGACGCCAGCTGTGGATTAACAACCTGGCCGAGCCCGGGCTGGTAGGGGACACCTGTCATCTTAGCAACTCAGGTGGCAGCAGCCGGAGGATCGCAAGGTTGAGGTCAGAGGTAGCCTGTGTGACTCGGTGAGACTCTGTCTCAAGATAAAAAATAAAAAAGGAGCTGGGGCTGGGGGTGCAGCCCAGTGGAGGAGCGCTTACACAGTGTGCACAGGGCCTGGGTTCAACCCCAGACCCTTGAGGGAAAAGAAAAAGAAGCCTGTCTGAGGCACCAGCCATGGTGATCAGAGAGCGTCCGTAAGGAAGGTGGGCTCAGCCCTCAGTGTGAGCTTGTTCGCCCTCCAGCTTCCTGGGCTTTGCCTCCAACTCTTGTCCTTGGGGCCAAGCTAAGCCCAGGGCTAGAGCCACCTGATTGGCATCTTCACTCTCTGGGCAGCGGAAGCTGGTTGATCTTCCTGCTGCTCCTTAGCTCTGGGCAGCTCTGGGGCAGGGGTGAGTGGAAATGAACCACTTTAAGAACCTCACATGGTGCGGGGCTCCTCCCTCCCACACCTGGTAGAGGACCCGGCCCAGGAAGGCTCGGAGCCCAAGCTGTGGTGTCCTCCCCGGACTGCGTGCGCAGGGTGGTCGGGGCTTAGTCTGCTTCCTCGGTAGGACAGAAGGGAGGGGTCACGTGGCACAGGAGGAAGCAGCAATAGTGACCTAAAGGTCAGGGAGGCCCAGAGCCCGCGCCCGGGGAGGAACTGTGCTGACCCCCCAGGACCCTGCTCAAAATGCAGGGTGCAGGCTGTGGAGCCACCACGCCGAGGCTGTGACCTGTGCTGGGTTGTGCACAGAGCCTCAGACAAGCTGCCTGGTGGATGGAACCTGGCCCACGCCCAGCCCTCGTCAGGCCCTGGGCCCCATCCCTGGGATGCCGTAAGGCACATCCTACTAAAGAGGTACCTCCCCCGCTGTGCAGAGTGGTCCTTCCTGCCCACCGACCCTGCCTCAAGATTCTGGAGCCCTAAGTCCACGATCCGCCTGCCCGTAGCCCTTACATGGAGGTTTGAGCTCTAGGAAGTGCACACTTGGCCCCACCCTGGCCTGCAATGTCCCCTCATCCCCCTAGGACAGCCACCCTGAGTGCAGGGGACAGAGGAAACTTGAGCACTTGCCGGGCGCTTCACCACTTGTAAAGTCACGTGTGCAGGGATGTTTGGACACAGCAGCCCTCTGCCCAGACCACAATAGCCAGGCCCTGCTGAGGCTCAGACACCAGAGGCCACCCTGGCTGCTTTCCTAGCTGGGGTGGGCACCCGACGTGGTCCCCACACCACCATCTCGCATCTCACCTGACCGGGAGGCTGATACTGGAGGATTGTGTGTGAGGCCAGCGGCAGCCTGCACAATTTAGCAAGACCCTGTCTCAAGGTAAAGAAGGCTGGAGGTGCAGCTCAGTTGTCAAGTACCTGCCTAGCATGCAGGAGGCCCTGGGTTCAACCCTCACAACTGCAAGACGCACCAAGTTGCTGGTGATGGGACAGCAACCAAGGAGGGGCAGAGGCTTTGAGGGAGAGGAGGGCAGGCCAGGTAGGGCACGGGACAGGTGGGGCTTGGACCCTTGGGATGCACAGCTCAGTCACTTTCTGGTTTTCTGGGGGCTCAAGACTTTTCTTAGGGACATACTGGGCAGTATGATAACAAAGCTTGGCCACACTGGGATTTGTGGCTCTGGCCACAGTCCTGGCTGCAAAGGAAATGCAGTCCTAGGGAGGGCCAGTCCAAAGGATGCCACCCACCACCCTATCTGCAGGTCCACCCAGGCAGGGTGGGAGGTGGTCATGGGAGCCACCGGCTGTGCCGCAAACGCAGACGTGAGAATAGGAAAGATAGTTTACTGAATCTAAATTCCCCATGAAACTCTTCAACATAAAAGCTCTGTAAGAAACATCACAACTTGGTGTCACCTGTTATAAATAAAATATACACGAGATGTACACTATCGACAGGCGTGGTCAACAGACGTCGATCCACTCAAAACACAGGCGACCTGCTGTGGACCCCGCAGGTCTGGCGCTAGGGAGGCGGCGAACGGAAGCGGATTTTCTTGGCCGTCTCCACGTCGGACTTGGCGACTAGGAACCGCATCTTCTGGCCCCCGTGTCGGATTAGATCCACAGCTCTGAAACCAGCGGAGCAGCCGGTGGGTGGAGGGGGGCCGGCGGTGGGGGTGGGGACAGGCCCCCCACGGGCGCGCCCTAGCCGTCACGTCCCCATACCTCAGGTAGCCGACACCTGCCAGGCTTGTCCCGTTCACCTCCAGGATGCGGTCGCCCAGTGACAGCCGCCCGTCCGCCGCCGCGGGGCTGCCAGGCAGCAGTGTCTGGATGTAGAGCCCGGGGGCGCCTAGCGGCGTGTGCTGCGGGGACGGCGGGGTCAGTGCACACCCTGCACCCCATCCCCACCCCACCCCCGGCCCTAGCTCACGCGCCCCTGGGTCTGCGCGGGCCTCACCGCGCCATCGATCAGCCCCATCCCCAGCCCTGACGGGCCGCGCTCCAGCTCCACCGCCAACACTGGGCGAACGTCCTCGGGTGGGGGCTCCGCCAGCGAGGCCGCGGGGTCTCCTACGCGGGCAAGGAGGGGCGCGGGCTCAGCGGCCGGCGAGGCCTCCGGCTGGGCAGAGGTGGCCGCAAACTGGGGACCTGCGCCAGGCCCCTGTCTCCTGCCCGCCGGCCCCTCCCCGCCTCCCTCCGCACCCTGACCAGCCCGCCCAGCTCCTCTGCGCCCCGGCACCACACCTGACCAGCCGGATGCCAGCCCCAGCCTCCAAACTCGGCCGCGCATAGAGGGCGCAGCGCTGGGCTCCCCGCACCCCTCGCGCACGAGCCCCTGTGCCCCCGCGCCCCTGCGCCCCCTGCACACGCTGGGGCACACGGCGGGCCTCACCTTCCAGGGCTATGGCTGCGGGGCCGCCCAGCCCGTTCCGCTGCCCATCCGCGAGGGCTTTTCCATAGGGGCCGCCGGGCTCGGGCCAGCAGGGACCCCCGGGCTCCAGGCCCAGTGGGGTGCTGGGCGGCGTGAGCAAGCAGGAGGAGTCGGTGTGCGGGGGGCCGCCCTGGGCGCCCCTGCGGGCCCCTCGGCCAGGCTGCCGTGCTGGGGGCGCTGGGGCCGGGGCGGCCTCAGCAGTGGGAAGCGAGGTCGCAGCGGCGGCTCCCGGGGCCACTCGCCCGGCCTCCCGGGAAGCCAGGGGGCAGCCGTGGCCCTCAGGTGTGGGGTGGTGCGGGCCCTGGGAAGACGGAGTTGAGAACCAATGAGAGGGCGGTGGGGCTGCATGCGGCACAGGGCCAGCGAGGAGGATACGTCTTCCCCTATCCCTCCGCCCCTCACCATTTAGGAGAGGGAGTTTCCGACAGCCCTGTGGCCTGAGGCCACTCAGCCGTGCCTGCGACGTACACAGCCAGCTCCAGGTGGACCTGCATCTCTTCCCACCCTAACTGACCATGAGGCTGTCTCAGCTCACCCCAGGGCCCCGGGACACCCCCAGCCCCTCGTCCACACCTCGAGGCCCCCCGGATAGGCAGACCCGCCGCCAGGACTGGCCTGGCCCCGCAGGCTCCACAGAAAGTGGCGGATGTAGAGCAGGTGCTGGTAGATGCTGTCGTCCAGGTGCTCAGCCTCCACATCCACCTGGAAGCCCTCGCTGGGCAGGACAATGGGCGGGGGGTTCTCATAGGACTCCAGGACGTCCTCTGCAGGGGAACGGGCTGTGACTGGCCCTGTCCTCGCCCATCCCGATCTACTGGGGATGGGAGGCCAGGACCCCAGCCAGGGTAACAGGCCCCACCCCAGGCTCGTCCCCTTGGAATCCCTGCGGGAACCACTGCGGGAAGGAGGATGAGGCCCCTTGCCCTATGGACTTCTTCGGCACATCTTTCAGAACTGCACCTGGGGCCCATTTGGCCCCCCAGAGCAGCACAAGGTCTACTCTGGAGCCTGGGTCCAAGGCTGACTATGTTCCCCTGCATGCCACGTTCCCCTGCATGCCAGGACAGTGAGCCAGGTGCACACTGGGCTCTGTCCACTACAGCAGCAGCCCCCAACCTTTTTGGCACCAGAGACCCATTCCATGGAAGACAGTATTTCCACTGACAGGAGCCTGGGGCTCCATGAGAGGCAGGGGTACCTTTGACCTGATTTTGGAGTTCAGACCCAGGCACACCCTTGGGCTTCATGACCCTCAGCCATGAAGGTCCCCAGGATCCCAGGTAGGGCAGGGTGGGGCCCCAGGTGGAGGTGCTGGAGGCTGGGACGGGCTCCCACACTCCCTCCTCAAGCAGGCAGGTGTCTGTAGGTTGTCATGGCACCTTCTGAGTCTGGATGAGGTCCCACCCAGTGTTCATCCCCTCACTCCTACCCTTGCAGCAGTCTTACCAGATTGGAAAGCATCGGGGCTGTCCTGGGCTTCTGGCTCCCAAGCACTCATGGGGCCCATGGCTGAAGCCAGCTGGTATTGAGTCAGCAGCCGATGGAGCTGTGCAGGGCTCAGGGCTGGGAAGGTGGCCCGCAGGGTGGCCCAGCTCATCTGGGAAGAAGGAGGAGGTCGGGTCAAACAAAGGCCTCCAGGTGCGTGGGGCAGAGCTTGTACACAGCTCACACTCCAGCCAGGGAGCTGCTCCTGGCCCAGCACATGGTCTCCCAATCTTCCGAATTCTCACTCCCACCAGGGGAGTTGCAGGACAGCAGGAACAGCAGTGAGGTCAGTAAGGGGTAGCACCACAGATGGCAGTCCATCCGTGGCTGCCTCATGGGGAAGCAGGCACCACACATGGCACCTGCACCAGTGAGCACAGCTCTCATCACAAGGCAGGAGTCCCCTTACACACCAATGAGTCAAAAGAAGAGACTGGGTAATGGGAGGAACGAAGCTGGATCCCTACCTCACACCATACAGAAGAAATCAAACGCTAGTGCGAAGGGCAGAAATGATATCTTTTAGGTGATGCAAGACTGTGAGCTTAAGACAGGAAAAATCACAACCCTCAGGAGGGGGTGGGTTCCCTTGATAAAACCATGGTCACCTGGGCCCTCCGTCACCACCACACTGGGATGCCTTCTATCTCTAGCTGGCCCCTCTTTTCCAAAGCTCATTCCTTCTGCTCTAGTTCTCTCCTTCCTCCAGTGGAGCAGATCCTCTATAGCTTACAACAAAGGCACATGGGCAGGGTGCTGCCACCCTACGTACTGGAAAACACTTGTTCATCGCTCATCTGAGGCGGTGAGCTCAGCTGGCCCAGAATTCCAAACCTGAGACCAACGACACTGGAATTCTGGAGGTGGATCCTCTGTATCCAGACTCCCACCTGGTTCTGCAGTCACTCTTTGAGGGCACATCTTGTTTCATTCTGTTCTAGGTTGGCCCTGCCCACCATGCTGAGGTTCTGGGGTGCCGTCCTGGTGAAGTGCCTTCTGCTCCCCAGGAGGAATTTCAGCAGCGTGTCAGGGTGAGGACCATCTGACTGAGCTCCCCCACTGCCTCACTGCCCCTGGCTTCTCTTCTTGGTTTGCCCTCTGGACCCCTGCTGTTTAGAAATCGCCTCTTTTACTCTTCCAGTCTTTTCTGTTTCCTCTGCTTGGTTTCACTGCCAACATCCAGGGGCCTGGACTACGGTCATCATGGGTCTACACCACAGGGACAGCTGGTGTCTCAGGGCTGCTGTGGAGGGGCCCAAGCAGATCCCAGACCTCCACGCCCCAACCCTCACTGGTTCAAGGAAGCCTTCGGCTGTGGGTCACAGTTTCTTGGTGATGTCACCAGCTCCTAGAGCCAGTCTTCTTCCTGCTTTTATAGTTATTGTCCAGACTTGGTGTCAGAGAGGAAGCCAGCCACAAACCACATTCCTCCTCCCCTCCCCCTCCCTCTTCTTTTCTTTTTTTTTCTCCTCCTCCTCCTCCTCCTCTCTCCCTCACCACTCCTGTGTTCCATCTCACCGTCTTTTCACTCTGCTTTCCAGATGGTCCTTTGACTAATCCTCCATCCCTACTATTGGGCTTCTCCTTTTTGCCTTCATAGTTTTAATTTCCAATAATTCCTTTTGTTATATACTGAGGGTTGAACCCAGGGCCTTGTGCATGCTTTGCAAGTGCTCCACCGCTGATCTGCACCCCTAGCCCATTTTTTAGTTTTTTATCTTGAGTCAGGGTCTTGCTAAATTCCACAGGCTGCCTCTGGCCTTGAACTTGTGATCTTCTTGCCTCCACTTCTTGAGTTGCTGGTATTACAGGTGTGAGCCACGGTGTCTGGCTTATTTATACACTTTTATTAATATGCAGCCTCTAACTGTACCACTGTGGTGGTGGATCCTGTCAGATCTCAGGGGCTAAGCAGAGTTGGGCCTGGTTAGTACTTGGGACGGGAGACCTCCTGGTAACACCAGGTGCTGTAGGCTTGGGAGAAGGACCCGGCAACCCACTCCCTAAAAACAATCAGCCATTGAAAACCCTATGAATAGCACCAATGCAACAGCACCTAACAACAATGTTGATATTTATGAATACTATGTCTGAGACCCTGGGGCTCACGCTGCTGCTCCCTTCACACAGAAACCACACAGATCTGAAATGCACAGCTCAGTGACTTTTCCCAAAAGGACACCCTGTGACCAGCGCCAACGATAAGAGTGGCAACAGCTCCGAGGCTCCACTTCCTCCACAGCCCCTGCAGCACGTGGGCTGCTGCTCCAGCTCTGGCTCCAGAAGACAAAACCAAACATTGTAACAACCTGTGCAGAGAGCTGGAGACAGAAAACCGAAAGGGAAGAACAAGCTCTGTTTTGGCCCTTGGTAATACAGAGTGGAGGGCAGCTGGTCGTCAGCCGTGGAGCACAGACAGCACCTGTTCTGTGGAGCGGCCACTCCAGAGTCTGCAGTGCTGGGCAAAGTTGGCTTGCAAATGTTCCTTCCAGACGGCACAGAAAGCAGACCACCCCTGCGGCTGCCCTGAGGACTCACACCATCATCCAAGCCCTGGTCAGCATCTTCCAGGCAGGCAAAGGCCCCATGGGCTGGGATTCCAGTAACTGTCTATGATGAACGCCTTGGAGGTGGGTGAGGGATGGGGTGGGGGGGTGAGTGGCAGGGAGGAGGGTGAAGGGCATCGTCGTCTTCTTGCTGATGTACCAAGTGGCTGTGGACTTGTGTTTCAGGCCATGTTGGAAGATCCTACGGGTCTGAGGGTCACAGTCCAGCTTGCACCTTGCTGGGTGGAAGTCGGGGTGCCACCTAGCCAAGCGCTTCTGGAGGCTCCGGGGAACAGGCACTCACTCCCTCCCTCGTGTGGCCTTCGTCAGGGCTCAGCGTCTCATGGCCGTAGCTGAGGCATCATTTCTGTGCTGACCCTTAGCTGGGCCCTGTCCAGCTGGCAGAGGCCACCGAAGCCCCTGGCCCTCCAGCTTTAGAGGTGGCCATGGCCATCCTGTCTCCTTCCACCCATCCCTCTGGCCCACTCCATGGACCTGTGTGATGAGACAGGGCCCAGCAGGGTAACCCAGGGTCCCCTCCTCATCGCCAGCCCCTAACTTCAGCCACATTTGCAGATGTGCAGTGACGGTTATGGGGCCTGATGTCTGGGCACAGACACCTCAGGGGCCGTTCTGTGCCTGCCGTAGTGGGGACAGGAGAGGAACAGATGCCACCTCCAGAGCCATCGAGAGGATGTCCGAGTCTCCCAGGCCCAAAGCCAGGCCACCAGCCACCCTAACGGGTCTGAGCCAGGGACCCCAGGGCACCCGTGCACCATCTCCTCGCCCTCGGCGGGTCTCCCACCATGCGGCGCCCTCTTACCTGAACAAGCTGGGCGCTGGGCGTGGCCAGCAGGTGCAGGGTGCAGGAGAGCTTCCGGAAGAAGTGCTCAGCAGCCGCGCCCAGGCCGGCATCCCTCGTCCATTCCAGCAGCTGCTGCAGGCGCGCGCAGGCCTGGACGCCCCGGGGCCAGTGGAAGCAGCTCAGGGAGGGGCCTGGGGACCGAGGGAGGTGGGAGGGAGGCCGGGGAGGCCCAGCTGTCCCTGGAGCACGCTCTCCCCTCCAGGCCACCCAGCAGGGCACAGCTCAAGGACCAACAGGAGACTCTGCCTCAGTTTCCCTGGTGGCAACCTGCTTCCCAGGTCCTCTCTGGAGTGGCACAGGGGTGTCTGGCTCCGCTCCCCTCCTTGACACCCGAGTCTGTGCTGGTGACAGCCCTGAGCTGTGGCTTGGCCCCGCTCCAACCCATGCACCCGAGGTGACGGGGAAACGCCAGCTCAGCAGCCCTGGTTCCACCCTGGCTCACACACCCAGCACTGGGTTCTGGGACAGTGGCACAGCTGTCCAGTCCCATCCCAGGGAAGGGTCTCTGTGGTCTCAGCCCAACCTCCCCCAGCCCGGGCAGGCCTCGGGTCTGTGTCCTGCCCCTGCGCCTCCAACTGCCACAACCCCACCCCCCGGGCCGCCCTGAGAAAGCGCTGATCGGGGTGACCCCAGGGACACGTCCTGCCCTGCGCATGGCTCACCCTTGTCCAGGACCTGGTTGAGGAGCAGCGTGCCCGAGAAGAAGAGGAGGTAGGCCAGCATCTGGGAGGCAACCTCGGGGTGCACCTGCAGCTGCCGCAGCAGGTCCAGGGCGGCCTGGTACACGGCTGCGACGCGGCGCACCTCCTCAGGCAGCGCAGGGGCCGGGCGCCAGCCCTCCCTGCGCTCCATGGGGAATGGAGGGCACTCCAGGAGCCCCGGGAGGCAGACGTACAGGCACTGGGGGCGAGAGAACACCAACAGCCATTTCCTGGGGTGCCGGGAGGCCCCGACCTAACCAGCTCCCTCCCTTCTGGCCTCGTGGGCAACCTGCACAACAGGCCAGGGCAGCCCTGCAGGGGCAGAGGTGGGGTGAGGGGGGCTCAGCTGGGCTGGCTGCAGTGACCACGGGGAACATGCCCAGCCCCTGGGATGACGACCCCGGGGCACACAGGTGGGAAGGACTCCAGCCAGGGCGCTGGGACCTTCTGAGGTAGCGAGGGGCGAGGGGCTCACAACCCCACCAAGCACCTGCAGCCGCTCAGCACCACAAGGGCTGAGCCACAGCTCTGCAGCCACCAGCTGGGCTCAGTGACAACAGCACAGGGTCCTATGTGCCCCATGCAGAGCACCCTAGGCCTCATCGCTGACCCCCAAACTGCACAGGAGGGGGACAGGCGAGTGCAGGTTCCTGCTGGGCAGGGGAAGGGCACCCGGGGAAGAGAAGGCGCCAAGCCGGCAGCCCCACCCCCGCCAAGGCTGAGGCGTCCGGCGCACCTTGGACAGGTAGTACACGCACTGCTGGAAGGCGTAGAGTACCACCTCCTCCAGCGCGGCCATCGCCTCCTCGGTGGCTGTCAGCGTGCAGGAGAACAGTGACTCCTTGGAGCCTGTGGAGAGACAGGCAGGGTCAGCCGTGGCTCCGCACCACCGTCCCCTCTGGGGTCCTCTGCTGGCGCTCACACCTAGGCTGGAAGCACCGATTCTGGCAGAGGCTGACGCAGGTCCCCCCCCCAGCCCGACACCAGCCAGGCAGTGCCACCCACAGGCGGCAGCAGGTGTCCAGATTCGCACACCCAGGTGTCCACATGCCGGGATTTCAGGCGCGAGGGAAGCCTGTTCACTCCAAGCTCCAGACGCCTTTCCCATCAGAGGGGGCCGCGTCCGCTGCTCCACAGGCCACCTGCAGGCCACCTCTCATGGGGACACAGTCAGAACACAGACCACTGGTTCAAGAAGAGTCAAATGGCGTCCCCATCCCCGGCACCTGGGGGGGCTACTGGCCCCGAATGCTGACCAGTGAGGGCAGCTCACGCGTGTCCACAGCCACAGTGAGGGCGTGGGGGCAGGACGGACACCCAGCCTGTTGTGTGAGGCCTGTGTATGGCAGGCGCTGACCACAGATGCCCAGGGGGCGGGTCTGAGGATCGAGAGCCATGGTGCTCTGCTCCCAGGGGACAGGGTGGAGCTGCCGGGAAGAGGAGGAGGACCGTGGGGCCCAGGACAGCAGAGGAGAGCAGGTGGCCCCCACAGGGTGGGACTGCCAGGCCGGCCCAGCTCCTCACTCAGGCGCATCTGAGGGGCCCCCAGAGGACAGGATGGCCACCAGCACCCACACACCTCTGCGAAGATGAGGGGCCCTGGGAGCCGGGGCCCCTCCAGGCACTGGAGGAAGCAGCCCCCACCCACTGCCACCAAGAAGGTACAGAGGACCTGACCCGACCCAGTGAGTGTCGGTCCCTCGAGGGGCCAGCGGTGAGGAGGACACTGGGGCAAAGCCCCAACTCTGCGGACGCCGGTCTGTCTGCAACTCTCCCCAGCCACTTTTTTTTTTTTTTTTTGACAGAGTCTCACTATGTAGCCCAGGCTGGGCTCTAACTCCTGTTGATCCTCTTGCCTCACTTGCTGACGCAGCCTCCCACCTCCCCTTCGCCCCCAGCCGGGTGGGGCTTTTCCTGACTCTCAGGGCCACTGGCTCACTGTCCAGCACCCCGCTCAGGGCTCTTTCTCATTGACCCACGGCCGCTTCCTGGGTGACACATCAGTGTCCTGCGGACCAAGTCCAGCGGGATTCCTCACAGGTCCCACCCGGTACATCCCTCGCAGCTCAGGGACAGGCCTGAGGGCGCCTCCTGACACAGCGCCCCTGCAGCCTGGGGCCTCTGGGGCAGGGCCACCCAGGCACACCTGCTGTGAGCCCCCACCCTCTGGGGCAGCCCGAGCAGCCCGGTGGTCCCTCGGACGCCAGGAGAGTGAGCAGCTGCGAGCAAGCCACACACTCGGCACCAGGGTCCCCGAGTAGGCTCTGCCCCCGGGTGCCTGGTGGGTACCTGGGTCCCTCTCAGGCCCTACCTCGGCCCCCAGCAGACACACGTCAGCTGAAACACCCCTGGGCCTCAAGGCCTGGCCCGGAAGCCCCCTTCCCAGTGCTCCCCACTCCCTGGGTTTCCAGAACGCTGCTGACCAGAGCTCGCAACACCAGAGGCGCGCTTCCCACAGGGTGGCCTCTGACTCAGATGCTCTAGGGCTCTACAGCCGGCGGCGGCAGCCTTCTGCTTCACCGAAACCAGGGCGCATCTCTGAGCCTCGCGTGAGGTCCCGACCTACCCAGCTTCCCACTGAGCGCCCTGAGCACCCCCTGCCTCCCGCCAGCAGAACAGACCAGGCAGCAGCCAAGGACCCTGCACTGCACAGAGCACGAGACAGTGGCGCGGGACAGGTGCCAGCTAGTCCAGCTGGGCCAGGAGGCTGAGGCAGCCCCAGCCCAAAGCCATCGCTGTGCCCAGCCGCGTCCGAGGCTGACCTCCCACGGGACGGTGCCCGCAGGAGCCCCACCTGTGACATCCAGCTCCTCCTCCATGCTCTGCATGTACAGCGGGCACTTCTGCTGGATGAAGTACAGGAGCTCGATGGAGTTGGCCATCCAGAAGAGGATGTGCTGGAGGTCAGGGAGCAGCTCCGCCATGGGGAAGCTGGCCCAGGAGATGGGCTCCTGGCTGCCGAGATGGAAAGACGGAGTCAGGTGATGCACACACCCAGGGCTCACCTGCTGCCGTCCGCGCGGGGACCGGCTTCTCATGGGGCACCAACGGGAACAACCACCGCTGTCAATGGGCAGGGAGAGGCTGCCAACACATATACCCACATCTCGTCTGCCCACCAGATCTCCAGAGGCAACCGCGGGCCTCCCAGGAAGGACAGCCAGGCACCACTGCCACTGGGAAGTTGGTTGTTGTTGTTAGTTGCTGTCAAGTTGGGACCAACTCAGTGACCCTATGTACAACAAAAGGAAACACTCCCCGAAACTGAGCTGGCACACAGTCTTTTTATGTTTAAGCCCATTGTTACAGCCACTGTGTCAACCCACCTAGTTAAGGGTCTTCTTTTTTTTTTTTTTTTTTTTTTATCTGACCAGCCACTCTCCCAAACAGGATATCCTTCTTCAGGGACTGGTTCCTGCTCACTACATTTCCAAAATACAAAAGACACAGTCTAGCCATCCTTGCTTCCAAGGAGCACTCTGATTACACTTTTTAAGGGATTGGCAAATAAATCACGTTCATGTCTTTTGAAACTAGACAGCAAAGCCCTGCGAATGCTACAGGAGGGAGCATGCGTGTGTGCGCGGAGAGGGCATAAGGACGGTGCCTCCTGAGACAAGAACAGGAGCGTAGGTGTGTTTTAACAAGAAGTAGGGCTTTAGCAGATTATTTAAATTAATGAGGCGACTCCCAGAGGAAACAAATTGTAACAGAACTCTTTGGGGGGATTCACGAATATTACCTAAATACTGCCTTATCAGAGTGAGAGAATATTACCTAAATACTGCCTTATCAGAGTGAGAATTCAGGGAAGGGTGTGTAACGACAGTCGGCGGGGCTGGGGACCAGCTCTGCATAGAGCCCTCAGCTGGCATGCGTGAGGCCCTGGGCTCCACCAAAAGAGGCAGCAATCAAAGCGCGTTCTTCAAAAGTTTAGAGGCAGCTGTTAGACAACCACAGGGCCAGGTGTGGTGGCTCACGCCTGTAACCCCAGTTCCTCAGGAGGTGGAGGCAGGAGGCTCACCAGTTCGAGGCCGGAGGCAGCCTGCTAATTTAGTGAGACCCTATCTCAAGATAAAAAATAAAAAATGGGCTCAGGGTGCAGCTCAGTGGCAAAGTACTTGCAAGTGTGTGCAAGGCACTGGATTCAGCCCCCAGTACAAAAAAAAAAAAAAAAAAAAAAAAAAAAAAAAAGCCACAGAGTGGGGCACAGCTACCAAGATCACCAGGCCGGCTTCCGCTCACACCTGCTGTAGTTCGCCGCATGGTCCACACGGGGGCGATGCTGCCCTGGTTAATTAAACTAAAAACGGCCACCGCTCTGGGTACTACCAGGTGCCTGCCAGGACCTCTCCACATCCAGCCCTGGTAGGGGCTTCTTTCCTGCCAGGCCAGCTGCCTCCTAATTCAGGGCTCCCTTTTCATAGGGCAGGGCCAACAGAAAACAGATGGGTCTTGAGGACTGGCTGTGAGGACAGCAGCCGATGACAGCATTAGAGAAGGGAGGTGGTGGCTGGACGAGCAAACGCGGGCTTTCTGTCGCCTGTCCTCCCAGAGGCTGAAGACACCTCCTCTCTGAGGACAGGGAAGCCCTGGCACTGAGACCCAGAGTTCAGAAGACGCCGGGGGCCATTTGCCAGGGCGGAACCACAGTTGGCCTGCCAGGCCCCCGCACATGCCCCACTACCACACAGGCTGGGTTTGGGGCAGTTTTATTAGGTGGCAAAATGCGAAGTCAGCCTGGAATCCCAGTGACCCAGGAGGCTGAGGCAGGAGGGTCTCAGGTGCGAGGCCAGAGGCAGCCTGCACCATTTAGCAAAACCCTGTCTCAGATAAAATATAAAAAAGGGGCTGGGGGTGCAGCCCAGCGATGGAGCACTTGGCTACCACGCGTGAGTCCCTTAGTTCAATCCTCAGTACTGCTAAATAAATAAAGGAACTAATTCATAAAGAAGAAACAGAAAACTAAATAAACCGATAACTTAAGGAAACTGTCTCAGAACCCGAGGGTCTCCAACCCCTGCAGCTCCAGGCCAGGGTCATCGCAGCCTGGTAGGCGCAAACCTCGCAGTTCAGAGACCTGGACTAGAGCTGGCTCCCCGGTTTGCCTTCTAAGACCCTCTTTACTACAATCCTATCAGGACAATACAGAACACACAAATAATTCAGCACACAGACCAGCTTCACCTGTTAATTCAGATGGGAGAATCCTAATGAAAATACCAACAACCAATATCACTAATCACCAGGGAAAGGAAATCGAAACCACAGGGACGTCTCACATCTGTGAGGGTGGCTGGTTCCAAAAAGATGAAAGGGACCCAGGACTGGGGAGGGGATGGAGAAAGGCACTCTTGTGCATTGACAGCGGGAACACGAGTGAGTCCGGCCATGGAAGAAACCAGTACGGGGTGCCTCAAAAAATTAAAAACAGGACCTCCCTAGGATCCAGCAATCCTACTGCTGGACAGACACCCAGAGGAAATGAACTTGGCATGTCCAAGAGACATCGGCACTCCTGCACTCTCTGCAGCACTGTTCATGGCAGGCCACCAATGGAACCAACCTAAGGGTCCATCAGTAGGGAAGTAGGGTCAGAAAACGTGGCACGTGCAGACAACGGAATACTACTCAGCCATGAAAAGAAGGGAACTGTGCCAATCAACAGCACGGATGACCCAGAGGATAGTATGTTAGGTGAAATGAGCCAGGCATGGAAAGTCAAGTACCACATGAGCTCGCTCATATACAGAATCTAAGAGGTGGTCTCAGAAGCCGAGAATAGAATGGCGGATACCAGGGGTTGGGGAGGTAATAAGTTCAAGAAATCTATTATATAATGTGCTGACTATAATTGATAATGTTGTTGTTGTTGTTAGGTGCCGTTGAGTCGGTATCCGACTCATAGCGACCCTCATAGGGTTTTCAATGGCTGAGTACTTCGGGATTGCTTTGGGAGTGGATTGCCAGGCCCTTCTCCCATTTTTGCGGTGCTGGGAATTGAACTCGGGACCTCAGAGACTGCAGCGCAGCGCTCTACCCACTGAGCTAAATCCCAGCCCCATAATTGATAATATTAACACTGTATTCTCTCTCTCTCTCTCTCTCTCTTTTTTATTTGTTGACAGAGTCTCACTATGTAGCCCAGGCTGGGCTCTAACTTATGTTGATCCTCTTGCCTCAGCCTCCCTAATGCTGGGATTACAGGCCTGTGCCACCATGCCCAGCTTAATGTATTCTTAAAAACTGCTGAGAGGGCTGGGTGTGGTGGCCACCCCTATGATCCCAGCTGTCAGGAAGCTGAGGCAGGAGGATCAAACCTTCCAGGCCAGCTCCGGCCTCGCCAGACCCTGTCTCAGCCTCGGGAGATCGTCTCCAGGTGGGGGAGAAGCCCAGTGTCGTGGCCACGCCTGCAGTCCCAGCACCCGGGGGCTGAGGCAGAAGGATCACAGGTTCAAGTCCAGAGGCAGCCTGTTGTAAACTTAGCGGAGACCCTGTCTCAACATAAAAAATTTTAAAATAGCCCAGGGTACAGCCTAGTGTTAGAGCACCGGCAAAGTATGTGTGAGGCCCTGGGTTCAACCCCCAAGTACGGCTATAAAAAAAAAAAAAAAGTTCATCACACATGTGGTGGTTACTCTTGATTGTTGGGTTCACTGGACTTGGGCTGAGAGGCGCCCAGGGGATTAGTAAAGCACACTTCTGTGCATGTCCGTGAGGGCGTCTCCAGAGACAATTAACTGGCTAAGGGGGAGGACCCTCACTGAATGCAGGTGGTGCCATCCCTTAGGCCAGGGGCTCGGATAAAACAAAAGGGACAGAGGAGGAAGCTGGTAAGAACAGGCGTCCTGTCTTCTGCTTCCTGGTCACCGCAGGTCACGTTCCGCCATGCCCTGCCGCCATGATGCTCTGCCTCCCCACAGCCCAGAAACAGTGCAGCCGGCCAACCATGTTATGAGCCAAAATAAATCATTCCTTTCTTTCTTCCTGGTGCATGGGATTAAACCTGGGGCTTCGGTCCGTGCTGGGCAACCACTCTACCACCAGGCTACACCCCCAGCCCTCTCTTCTTCTCTTAAATTGTCTCCCTTGGGTATGTGGCACAGCAACAAAAGCTGACTAAAGTCAACAGTCACGCAGGGCCCAGCTCAGGAAGTCAAGAATGGTGCCGGCAGCCTGGGGATGCGGGCCCCACGTCAACAGCATAAAGGCAAGAGTGCGATGATGGCAGACGCGCGCGGTGACGTTTAGGGGTCACTCCCAGCTGCAGAGCAACACGACACAGAGATCCGAAGCCCCCTCAGCAGGCCATGAAGGACACTAAGCCCAGCTGCGGCTCACGGTGACAGGCACGCTCTGTGCTGTTCTGTGTTTTGGAAGTGATTCATTATTTGAAAAAGGAAAAAGGAAAAAACCAGAAAGGCACCAGCATGCTTCACGGGTGGGAACAGGTTTGTTTTTAAGCCCCAACACTGAAAGTTCTGGAACATAGCAGGAGTGGCAGGGGCTGAATGGCTCTTCCTGCCACCGGGGAAGCTGGGTCAACCCATCCGTGCTTCAGCCCTGGGGCACACAGGGGTGGAAGGTTCCAGGCTGGCCTAGTGCAAGACAGGGTCTCACGAAGCCCAGGCTGGCCTGGAACTTGTGATCCTCCTGCCTCTGCCTCCTGAGTCCCTAGGATCAGAGGCGTGGCCACTGCGCCCGGCACGTGCCCTGGTTCTGATGGGCAAAGCCCAGACGGGAACAGAGCTGACCTCTGTGCCCGCTGGCCTGACTTAGGGACGCCACCAGCACATGACGCCCCTGGTGGCCCACAGATCCCGTCTCCGCCCTTGCTGCCCAAGGCCACCCCCTTCAACTCAGCCTTCAGTGTGACCACATGGGTGTGTCTTCGCCAAGGACTGGCCATGGGCGTGAGTACCAGGTCACAGCACAGGTGTTTTCTGGGCCTTTCCCAGCATGGTCTTAGGCTCCACGACACCAGGGGAGCAGGGAGCTGAGATTCCCACTCCCCTCCCCAAAATATAAGCACCCGGCCCGGCTGCCCTTGCGAACCACCCGTGGGGAGGGCGCTGCCCTGGGGTGTCCACACGGAGGGGGCCACGGGCCTCAGCATCTGCGATGCACATCTGCCAAACAATCTAGACTGATCCGCCAAGTCCCAGCAGCGGTGCAAGGGGAGAAACGGGCCCGTGGATGCCGGTGCTGGGGCCGGTGAGGCACTGCCGGACCACCTCACACCCAGCCAGGCCCTTCCCAAAGGAAGTGGAGCGCCAGGTGGACAGCCTCACAGGGAGACCCCTCGGCCTTAACGCTGTTCGGGGGACCTTCCCGCACTGCCTTCCAGGGTGGGAAGGCTGGGGCAGCCGCCCCGTGGGCGGGCAGTGCCTGAAACCCAGAGATGACCTCAAGGCCATCAGAAGGCTCCTGGGGACTCGCTGGGCTCCCAGGACACAGGGCGTGTGGGAGCCTGGGGCTAGGGGTGGGCACACAATCCTGGGCCACACTTACAGTTGCGCCTGCTTCTCCGCCAGTTCTTTGGTTTTCTCCTACAATTATAAACAAACAAATAAACAAAACAAGCATGAGCAAGACAGGGCAGCACAGGGCTCCATTCAAACACGGCCCACAATCCCGCCCTCCCGCGCTGTGCTGTTTATTCCAAGCTACGCTGGAAAGAACATTTTCCACTGACTGAGACGTTTTCCCGTTCCGTGGCTGGATATGACCTGTGCACTTCCTACAATAGAAATACGGCATGGCTCTCACTCACACCACTGGCCATCTACAAACTAGTAGACGGGATAAACCTCTGACAAATACTAGAAGGAGGAGCCGATGAGCATGCCTACTGTGTGCTCCATGTGCGTGTGTGAATGCCAGCCTCAGTAACAGTAAACAGATGCACGTGTGTGTGAGAATTTACAAATACGTTTAAACTCCCCAACAGGGACTCAGGGCTAAGCCAACATTTTCTATGCTGTCACTATAAATCAAAAAATCTAGAGCTAGGCATGGTGGCTCCTGCCTATGATCCCAGCACTCAGGGGGCTGAGGCAGGAGGATCGCAAGTTCCAGGCCAGCCTGGGCATCACGAGACCCTGTGTCAACCTCGGGAGACCTTGTCTCCAGGTGCGGAAGGAGCCTGGCGCAGTGGCCATGCCTGTGATCCCAGTACTAGGGAGGTGGAGTCGGGAGGATCACGAGTTCCAGACAGCTTGGGCTACACAGAGACCCTGACTTAAAAAACAGGAGGAAAAAAAAAAACTTCCTTGATTTGGTAGCAATTCGGATCTGCTAACTGGAGCCCTCCCTGCTGGCTCTGGGCTCATGTTCCGTCTCTGTAAGGTGCACACATCTGCCCACCGACGGGACCAGCGATGAAGGCTGGGAAGGGCCAATAAGAGCTGTTCACGCTCAGGAAACAAATGAGCAGGTGAGCTATGGCAGCTCTAGACAGGCCATGGACAGGTTCCTGACGCTCACGGTGGCAGGCGCTGCGGGGCCCACGGGAACCTGCATTCAGACACCTGTTTTCAAGCTGGAGACCTTGCACAGGCAGCTGCCACCTGCCAGCCTCAGTCTCCCCTCGGTGACAGGGGACCCAGGTGTGCAGTGGGGGGGAACCAGGAGCACAGTGGCAACCATGACCATGCTCAGACCCAGGTGGAACCTGGCTCATGCCTTCCTGCCTCAGTTTCCCCACCTGGGACCTGGGATATAGCACCTAGCCTGTATGGGAGGTTGTGAGAATTACTTAAATCGATTAAATTAATTACTTCTCACGACCTCCCTGAATCAAATTCCAAGCTGGGCCCTAAGGAGACCGGCCTGGACAGCTGAATTATGACACCCACAATGTCTACGGACCACGTGCACCAACCCTGGATGGGACGGCCTGCTGGGCTCTTGCTTTTCAAAAGTTTCAGGCGTTTTAAGTGTGGATTTTAATATGAAAGACCAATCAGGTGTCTACACAGCCAGAGATCACTCTTTCGCACGACTGCCCCCAATAAGCAAGGCCGAGATTCTCAAGGGTCTCTGACAACCCCGAACAACTAAAACCTGCCCCTGGGACCCCAGGAGACCCCTCACCACTGGGGCAGGAGCCGGCAGGGAGGCTGAGGCCGCCAGCCACCCCCAGGCACCTGCTCCCAACAGGACAGCAGCTCCCAGTCAATGTTCCCAGATCAACGTCTGCAGACACCATGCACATGGCAGGAGAGGGACTGGGCTCTAGCATGCAGAGGCCACAGATGCTTCTAGACACCCTACAACGCCCAGGACAGGCCCCACAGCCAGGAATTCTCCCGCCCACCGATCCACCGGCCCACGTTGAGAGATTCTGGCGCAGAGGAAATGTGTCAGTGGGCTAAAGCTGACTGGCCTGCAGCCTTGCTACAGTGCTGACTCCGGGCTCCCTTGGGGACAGCATAGGGGGCGGCAGCCTCCGGGCCCCAGCAGAAAGCACAGGGGCCCAGCCTCGGGGCAGGGGCCTGTGAGGGCCCCTGAAGTCACCCCAAGCCAGCAGTGCCCGGGCTCCTGGTCACCTCATTCCCGGGCACACGATGGCACCAGACCAGGCTGGACCACAAGCCGGGACACAGGCCACAGCTCAGAGGCCACGGCCAGCCCCTGCACAGCCAGGACCACCCCAAAGGCCGAGGGCCGAGCTGAGGGCTGGGATGCCCGGCCCGGTGGCCCGCAAGGCCGGGAGATGCAGCCGGGCACCACGGCGGGGCACCGGAGCCGCTCTGGCTGTAGCCCTCCCACAGCCAGCCTCAGTAACACACCCAGCCCCCCCACACGCACCCAGACCGCATCGCGGATGCGCTGGGCGATGCTGAGCAGCAGCCGCCCAAAGGCGCCGGGCTCGAAGCGCGTGGCCGAGTGCTGGATGCAGGCGCAGAGCAGGAAGGCGGGCGTCAGCTTGTGGTCGTCGCCGCCCGGCTCCACGAGCGCCAGGATCCTCCGCAGCAGCGCGTCCTCCACCTCGGGCTCGAACTCCAGCAGCGGTGGGCGCGGGCGGGGAGGCGCGGGGGGCGCCGAGGGGGCGCCGCGGGCTCGCAGCGCCGCGCCGCACAGCCGGCAGCTCCGCGGGGCCCCCAGGCGGGCCAGCGCCCCGGCGGGCAGGGGCTGCGCCTGCGCGGGGTCCTTGAACAGCAGCAGGTAGTAGAGGCCCAGGGACAGCAGGTCTCCGTGCTGCAGCACCACAGGGCCCCGCGCCACCTCCGCGAAGTTCACGCACACCGGCGCGCCCGCGATGGGCTCCAGCACCAGCCGCGCGCCCGCCGCGCTGGCTCCCGCGGGCTGCCGGCGGATGGTGCAGTGCAGCGGGAGGATGTCGGGCGCCGACAGGCTGATGCTGGGCCGGCTGGACGGCGTGCGCTGCCCCACCGTGTGCCGCTCCCGGCGCAGGGCGTACACCAGGCTGTCCTGAAAGGCAGGCGGAGCGCACTCAGGGGCTGCGGGCCACCCACCCCTGAGCCTCCAGCAGCACAGCGTAACCCACCGGGGCCACCCAGCCCATCCAGGGGAGGCAGTTCCCGCCCAGGAGTACCCCCACCCTTGGAGCCTTCCAGAAGCCAAGCTAGGCCTGACCTGGAACCAGGTGCCGGTTTGACAGCCACAGGCCAGAGGCCGCCTGACCCCTGGCACCCCCGACTCCCCAGGGCCCAGCCCGGGGTTGGGTCATCTCGTGAGCCCCTGCCCAGGAGGCCTGGCACTGTGAAGGGTGGAAGGGGGGAAGGAAGGCGGGCAGAGCGAGAGATACAGAGCAGAGCCACATGGCAGGAGGTCGCTAAAGGCCGGCTCCACGGTGGCCTGACCCTGGGACACCATGGTAAGAAACCACTCATAGGCAGCCAGACAGGGTGGCCTTTCCTGCTGCCTCCTCAGGCAATGCAGCCACCAAGTCATGACTCTGCCCCCACTGTCACCCGGACAAGGAGCAGATGGCCCTGGACACCTGCCCTGCCCTTCCCCAAAGGCCTGAGAAGCAGGACAGTGATCCACTGTCCTCCACCAAGTGGCCAGGGCTGCGATGATCCTGGCCCTGCTGCCCCCTGCCAGTGCCTGGAGTGGGGACATGGGCAGCAGCCTGGTGCCCCCACCTCCACAGCCTCCTCCCAGCTCCCGCGTCCCCGGGCGGCCCTGGCAGTGGTGTAGGTGCCGCGGCTCACGTGCTGCTGGCTGTAGCCCTGCAGGAGGAGCAGGTGCGGGCACTGGAACACGGAGTAGCGCATGGCGTCCGGGCCTGGCTCCTCGGGGCCCTGGGCAGCGTCGGGTAGGGAGGGGGCTGGGCTCAGGCTGGTCTCGCTGACTGTGCGGCGTAGCCGGGGCGGCGGGGAGCTCTGGGCAGCCCCCGGGGCCAGGGCCGGGGTTCCCTTGGCACGGATCCGCTGCAGCCTCCGGGCCTGGGCGTTGATCCCTGGAACAGAGTCAGCACAGGTAGATGGGCAAGAGTCTCACCGCTCCCGGCCCCCGGGTCCTCCTGAATTCGAATGTCACGGAGCCGTGCGGATACCCGGCCCCGACTGTCCAGGCAGATCTGGAGGAGGCGCGAGGACTCTGCCCAGGGGCCGTGGCCTCTGAAAGGCCAGGCAAGGTCTTGGACTTGCCAAGGTGCCCCCTCAGAAGCTGCGGCTGGAGAGCAGGCAGCCCCGTGGTCCGTACCAGGTGTCTCAGAGGGGACCTCACGCAGCCTCTAGGAGCCCCCAGATGCACCTTAGCCTGTACATGGCCCTCGGCACCTCATCACCTAACACTTCTCCCCAGCACTGCCTTGGCCTGTCCTGGGTCCCCTCGTGCACCCCCGAGCTCCGCATCCACCTGGCCTGCCCCCCAACCACCTGTGTGTCAGGCTAAGCTCCCAGGACTTAGGGCGCTCGGCCTAGAAGGGACAGAGCCTGGCAGTCACTTCACAAGGAGGAAGTGGCCAGGTTGCCCCATCACCTGCTGGTCTGCAGCTGCCATGAACACTGCCAGGCACACACACAAGCGTGCGCACACACAGACACACACAAGCACACAAAGAAACACGCATGCACACACACATGCGCACACAAATGCACAGGCACACACAGCATGCACACAGACACACAACAGCAACACACCAACGCACAGGCACACAAATGCAAATACGAGCCCCCATGGACACACAAATGCACACAGACAGACAAAATCAAATGCACAAGCCACGCGCATCAATGCTGCCCTGCACACTCACGTACACACACCCCCACACAGCCTGGCCATAACACACACCCCACCCCATAAAAGACATTCAGAATCTCACGCGCACAGATGCAGGACACGCTTCTGAACAGACGCCGCGGGGAAGGCCGACAGCGGGAGGGACGGACCCTGCAAGCCGGCTCCGGCGCTTCCCCTGACCCTGGCGCTTTCTCCCCTGAGCCCTCTGCAGAGTCCCCTCCACACAGCCATGCCCCCATCTGTGGCCTCCTTTCCTCCAGCCATTCCAAACAAAACCAGACCAAAAGCCAGGGGAAGGGAGGCCCGCGGGCCGGCAGGGCGCACACCTTACCCAGAGCAGGCAGCCGAGCTCTGCCCTTCCTTCCTTCTGAAGGCTGCCTGCGCATCTGCAGCCCGCAGGGGGCCGGGGCTGCGGGAGAGGCCGGCCAGCGGCCAGCGCAGTACAGGCTGCAAGGCTGAGGCTTCGGGGCTGCCTGCCGCAGAGCCAGCTGGCCTGGCGGGAGAGCAGGCAGCAGGGGCCGAGCAGGTGGGGCGGAACCCAGCCCTGCCCCCCCCCCACTCTGGAGAGAAACCCCCCCCCCCCCCCCCCCCCGCCCAGCTGGGCCTCATCGCAAGAACAAGCAGTCCAAAAGGAGGCCTGGGGCCAGACGGTCTCCCAAGCCCAGGGCCGGCCACAAACACCGCCGCTCAGGGTGGCCTCTCTGCCTAGCCTCCCAGGACACTCCGAGCTGGGTCCCCCGGGGCAGCTGTCTGGCCTCTGCTCCCCTCGGCGGGCCCCCAATCGCGTTGTCAGGACCAACGCCTGGCCTGACCCCTGGGACCCCTTTCTTGGTTCTGGCTGGGCTCAGAGGGCCACAGCCCTGGACCAGGAGCCGAGAGCGAGGCCTTTGCTCCGGGGGGCGGCAGGAGCAGCAGCCCCCAGACCACTGGCAAAGCGGGCACAGTGTGGATGGCGAAATGACCATCCTGCCCTCCTTTGCTGTTCCCGGCTGCCAGACGCTCACCGCACCAGGGCCACCCCGACTCCGCACGCGCCACAAGCTCACAGGCTGAGGAGCACCAGTTTGCGCGGGAGCTCACACAAGGCCGTTCCTCAAAACAGCAGAGGCCAAAGTGAGTTCACAGCGTGGTGCAGCTGTGCCCATGGGGCTGAAGGGGAGAATCTGGGGGGTGGGGAGACAACCCCAATTTCAAGGATCTTCCAGATGCACAGCATTTAACAGGATGTGTAACATGTAACACGGTAAGATGTAGGCTAACTGCATTTCCTCATGTTTTTCTTATTTTTTAGGCTCTGAACAAAAGGGACATAGAAGTCTTTACATGTCAACTCTGCAAGTACCAGGTGTCAGTTAAAGTAACTGATGCCTTATGCTTTTGTTTCCTGGGTTTTTTTTGTTTGTTTATTTGTTTTTTCTGGTACTAGGGGTTTAACCCAGGGCCTCGCACCTGCATGCTTTGCAAGTGCTGGACCACTGAGCTGCTCCCCCAGCCCTTTTTTTTTTTTTTTTACTTTTTTGAGACAGGGTCTCACTAAGTTACGCAGACCATCTAGTCTCTAGTCTCGAACTTGCGATCCTCTTGCCTCCACCTCCCAAGCTGCTGGGATTATAGGCGTGCACCACCACGCCTGTTTTTTGAAACAGGATCTTTCAATGTAGCCCAGGCTGGCCTGGAACTCGCAATCAGAGTGCCTCAGCCTCCGGAGTGCTGGGATCACAGGTGTGACCACCGTGCCAGGCTCCTCCCCCACCTGGAGACGAGATCTCACGAGGTTGAGACAGGGTCTCTCGAGGCCCAGACTGGCCTGGAACTTGCGATCCTCCTGCCTCCGCCTCCCAAGGTGAGATTGGATGCCAGGGTGCTATGGCTGCAGACAAGGACATGGTCCTTGACAAGGACATGCATGCCTGTGATCCCAGCGTCTCAGGAGGTGGAGGCAGGAGGATTGGAAGTTCAAGGCCAGAAGCAGCCTGCTAACTTAATGAGACCCTGTCTCAACATGAAAAGAATAAAAGGGGGCTAAGGGTGTAGCTCACGTCTGTCAGTTTGCCACACTGTGGGGGCTTGCGTGTTGCAATGAGACTGAGAGCTCTGCCACTGTAACCTTGGACATGAGCAAGGTTACCCATGGTGGACAGGTTTTCAGCTGAGCTTCCAGACTAAGACAGACTAGGGAGTAGGACCTGGCGAGCCACTCCCGAAACAACTAGCCATTGAAAACCCTATGGATAGCAAAGAAACACTGTCAGATATAGTGCCGGAAAATGGGGCCCCCAGGTTGGAAGGCACTCAGAAGACTACTGGGGAAGAGTTGCCTCCTCAAAGGAGAGTCTACCGTGATGATGGAAATGGAGTAAAGCCCCAGGGTGCTCAACTTGCTGATGTGGCACAACTCAAAATGAGGAGAAACAACTGTAAACATCCATTAATAATTGGAACATGGAATGTACGTAGTATGAATCTAGGCAAATTAGAAACTGTTAAAAAAGAAATGGAGCACATAAACATTGACATTCTAGGCATCAGTGAGCTAAAATGGACCGGCATAGGCTATTTTGAGTCAGACAATCATATGGTCTACTATGCTGGGAATGATAAACTAAAGAGAAATGGGGTTGCATTCATCATCAAAAAAGACATTTCAAGATCTGTCATGAAATACAATGTTGTCAGTGACAGAATAATATCCAAACACCTACAAGGAAGGCCAGTTAATATGACTAGTATTCAAATTTATGCACCCACCACTAAGGCCACAAATGAAGAAAGGGAAGACTTTTATCAGCTTCTGCAATCTGAAATAGATCAAACATGCAATCAAGACATACTGATAATCACTGGTGACTGGAATGCAAAGGTTGAAAACAAACAAGAAGGCTCAGTAGTTGGAAAATATGGTCTTGGTGACAGAAATGAAGCTGGAGATCGCATGATCGAATTTTGTCAGACCAATGACCTTTTCATTGCAAATACATTTTTTCAACATCATAAACGGAGACTATACACATGGACTTCACCAGACGGAACATACAGGAATCAAATTGACTACATATGTGCAAAGAGACGATGGAAAAGCTCTGTACAAAATGTCAAAACAAGACCAGGTGCTGACTGTGGATCAGAACATCAATTTCTCATAAGCAAGTTCAAACTGAAGCTGAAGAAAATTAGAACAAGTATACAAGAGCCACGGTATGACCTTGAGTATATTCCACCTGAGTTCAGAGACCACCTCAAAAATAGGTTTAATGCATTAGGCACAAATGATAGGAGACCAGAAGAATTGTGGCATGATATAAAAGATATCATTCAAGAAGGAAGCAAAAAGTTCTTAAAAAGATAAGAAAAAAAGAAAAGACCAAATTACATGTCCAAAGAGACACTGGACCTTGCCCTTGAACGTCGAGCAGCTAAAGCAAAAGGAAGACATGATGAAGTTAAGGAACTAAACAGAAGATTTCAGACGGCAGCTCAAGAAGACAAAAACAAATATTATAATGACATGTGCAAGGAGCTGGAGGCAGAAAACCAAAAGGGAAGAACATGCTCTGCGTTTCTCAAGCTTAAGGAAGTGAAGAAAAAATTCAAGCCTCGAGTGGCAGTAGTGAAAGATTCTATAGGGAAAATATTAAAT
Source organism: Pedetes capensis (assembly GCA_007922755.1). Lineage (NCBI taxonomy): Eukaryota > Metazoa > Chordata > Mammalia > Rodentia > Pedetidae > Pedetes > Pedetes capensis. Next base: position 149,627 of record VMDO01000629.1, on the reverse strand, counting down.
GATGCAGGAAACATCAAAAGAAGATGGAAGAATACAGAGTCATTATACAAAAAAGAATTTGCAGATGACCAACCATTACAAGAGGTTGCATATGAAGAGGAACCAATGGTGCTGAAGGATGAAGTGGAAGCTGCCTTGAAAGAACTGGCGAAACACAAAGCTCCAGGAATTGATGGGATACCAATAGAGATGTTTCAACAAACAGATGCAGCACTGGAGGTGTTAACGTGTTTATGCCAACAGATTTGGAAAACAGCTACTTGGCCAACTGACTGGAAGAGATCCATATTTGTGCCTATTCCCAAAAAAGGGGATCCAACTGAATGTGCAAACTATCGGGCAATATCATTAATATCACACACCAGCAAAATTCTACTAAAGATCATTCAGAAGCGACTGCAGCAGTATATAGGCAGGGAATTACCGGAAAATCAAGCGGGATTCAGAAGAGGGCGGGGAACCAGGGACATCATTGCTGATGTCAGGTGGATATTAGCTGAAAGCAGAGAATATCAGAAAGATGTCTATCTATGTTTTATTGACTATGCAAAAGCATTTGATTGTGTAGATCATAACAAATTATGGATAACACTTCGGAAAATGGGAATACCAGAACACCTAATTGTGCTCATGAGAAATCTGTACATGAACCAGGAGGCAGTTGTTCCAATAGAACAAGGAAATACCGAGTGGTTTAAAATTGAGAAAGGTGTGCGTCAGGGCTGTATACTTTCACCCTATCTCTTCAATTTATACGCTGAACAAATAATCTGAGAAGCTGGACTTTATGAGGAAGAACACGGCATCAAGATTGGAGGAAGACTCATTAACAACCTGCATTATGCAGATGATACAACTCTACTTGCTGAAAGTGAAGAAGATTTAAAACATTTATTGATGAAGATCAAAGATCATAGCCTTCAATATGGGTTACAACTAAACATCAACAAAACAAAAATCCTTACGACTGAGTCAGCACGCAACTTCACAATAAATGGAGAAAAGATTGAGGTTGTCCAAGATTTTGCTTTGCTTGGCTCTATAATCAACACCCACGGAAGCAGCAGTCAAGAAATCAAAAGACACATTGCTCTAGGAAAAGCTGTGGCAAAAGATCTCTTTAGAGTATTGAAAAGCAAAGATGTCACATTGAAGACGAAGGTGCGTCTGACTCACGCCATGGTATTTTCAGCGGCATCATATGATTGTGAAAGCTGGACATTGAACAAGAGAGACAGAAAAAGGATTGATGCTTTTGAATTGTGGTGCTGGAGATGTCTATTGAATACACCGTGGACTGCCAAAAGAACCAACAAATCTGTCCTAGAAGAAGTGCAACCAGAGTGCTCCTTGGAAGCAAGAATGGCCAGACTGTGTCTTACATATTTCAGACACGTAGTCAGGAGAGATCAATCCCTGGAGAAGGACACCATGTTTGGGAGAGTGGCAGGTCAACGCAAAAGAGGAAAACCCTCCACCAGATGGATTGACACAGTGTCTGCAACAATGGGCTTAAACATAAATAAGATGGTTTGCCTAGCACAGAATCGGCAAGTATTTCGATCTGCTGTACATAGGGTCACTATGAGTCAGACTCGACTCGACGGCACCTAACAACAACAACAAGGGTGTAGCTCAGTGGTAGAGCGCTTGCAAAGTATGCATGAGTCTCTGAATTCAGCCCCCTGTATCACAAAATAAATAAGTAAATAAAATTGTATTCACAATAGGAGGAAATATGTTAAGTTAAAAAAAACTCAGACGATATATAACAATGTACACAGGTTGGTTTCAATTATGTAGGAAAGGAAATGCATATGCTAAGACAATACTGAGAAACGTGGGACTGTGAAAAGCACTTCTCTCTAGGAGGTGATTTTATAGGTACTTTTTACTGTCTTTATGCTTCCCCTTATTTTCCAAATTTCCAATAATTGTTGTTGTTAGGTGCCGTCGAGTCGGTATCGGACTCATAGTGACCCTCATAGGGTTTTCAATGGCTGACTGTTTCGGGATTGCCTTGGGAGTGGATTGCCAGGCCCTTACTCCCATTTTTGCGGTGCTGGGAATTGAACTCGGGACCTCAGAGACTGCAGCGCAGCACTCTACCAGCTGAGCTAAATCCCAGCCCCTTCCAATAATAGGGAGGTTGTATTTCTCAGAGAAGATATGATGATGATGATTCGGGGCTGGGGGCTGACCCCAGGCCCTTGTGCATGCTAGGCAAAGGTCTACCACTGAGCCTGGTCCTCAGCCAGAAGCATGCTATTTCCATGGCAAAGCTTGGACCTTCTCACCTAGCAAGAGCCCCAGCAGGGAGCAACCCCCTCCCTCTCTGAAATGCAACAAGAAACCCAATTACGATAAAGAGTAGCCGCCAGGGGTGGCTCAGAGGGACCGGAGGGGTGGTCACTGGAAACTGGAGGAAGGAGGGTCCCTGTACTGTTGGGGCACAGTGCTCCCGAAATGTGTCCTGAGGGCTAGGGGGCAGGTCAGTGCTGGAGCGCTTGCTGAACATGCACGAGGCCCTGCATTCTGTTCCTGGCAGACAAAGGAAGGAAGAGGGACAGAGACAAAAGGAAAGAAGGAAGGAACGAAGGAATGAAGGAATGAAGGAAGGAAGGCTGGAAAGACAGAAGGGAGGGAGGGAGGGAAAGGGAAAGGAAGGGAAAGGAAAGAAGAGAGGGGGGAAGACAGAAAGGAGAGGAGAAAAAAGAAAAGGAAAAGAAAGAAAATGAAAGGACAGGAAGAGAAAGAAAAGAAAAAGGAAAGGAAAAGAAATTTCACGTGCTAAGTGAAATCTGCAAATCGTGGATCTGAACGCATAGCTGAGATTTCCAACAAAATGTAGAAGGTTCCTGGGTTTCCTCCTGCTGCTTATAGAGAGAGAAACTGAAGGAAGAGCTGTTATGCAAAAAAGGACCAGGACCACACACCTCTGAAAATGCCCAGCCTCTCCATGCAGACAACAGAGATGCTGAAGTCAGAACCAGCTACCGCCAAGTGTGGCCCAAAGGACAGGCTATGAGTGCTGGCCGAGCCCCTGCCGGCACACAGACACAGGAACAGGCTGGAGGACTCTTCCAAGAGATGCAGATTTTCTCCCCCAGGCCGGAGGACCTTGAGGACGTTCCAGAGTGCTGCCCTTCCACCACAGAGGCTAAAAATAGGGAAGAGACAGTCTCAGTAACATCTGGGGACACGGCTTTTGTCTAACAGAGCAAATTCCCAGGAAATCCCCATGTGGCCCAGAGGTTCTTGAGAAAATTCCATTGGCAGAGACACTGCTGGCGTAGACTGGGAGGGACAGAGGGTATGAGATGAGAGACCACCAGCAGAACACTGGCTGAGAGGCACGCATCTGTCACGAAGAAGGACTGGTGACCCAGGATGGCACCAGGAGGGCCCGGAGCCCAGGGGCAGAGGCAGGAGGTTACTCTCAGGCCTTGGACGATTCTCAAGGAACTCTGGCTGGGCTTTGCCCAGCTGCATTGCAAAACTGCTCCAGACTCCTTGCTTCCTTGCGTTTCCCCTTTCTGGACCAGAATGCCCATCGCTGCCACCTAGCCCCTCACACCATCGCAGGCTGGGAATGGTGGGCAGGTAGCTTCTCTCTTGAGAGTCACACAAGCACAGATGGAGAAAACTTGTACCCTAGCGTTACACTGCATCGATTAGACCCAGAGGCCTCATTCGTGCCTCATTTGAGTATTCAGAGGTTGAGATTTTTGACGTGAACTGGTAACAGGATGTGAGATGGGAGGAGGGCATTTTGCATGGGAACGTAGACGTGGATCACTGGGCTCCAGAGGGTGACTACAGTCCCCAGAATTCTAAAATAACCCCCAATAACACTTACCTCATATGATCTGCTCCCACCCCAGTTACAAATGGGACCTGTAAAATGATGTCATTCCATGATTATGTTTTGTTGTATGAAAAAAGAGATTTCTGAAAATATAAATAAGTTTCCTAATTAGTTTACACTGATTCACCAAGCCCCACGTCTGTCAGTTTGTCATGCTGTGGGCACTGGTGTGTCGCTGTGATGCTGAAAGCCATGCCCTCAGTATTTCAGATACCAGCAGGGCCACCCATGGTGGCCCAGGTTTCAGCTGAGCTTCCAGACTAAGATAGACTAGGGAGAAGGACTCAGCAGCCCACTCCCAAAACAATTAGCCATTGAAAACCCTATGAGTAGCAGAGAAGCACCATCAAATACAATAACAGAAAAGGAGCCCCACAGGCTGGAAGGCATTCAAGAAATGACCAGGGAAGAGTTGCCTTCTCAAAGTAGAGTCGATCTTAATGATGGGAATGGAGCAAAGCCCCTGGAGCCTCAAGTTGCTGATGTGGCATGACTCAAAATGAGAAGAAACACAGTGGCTGCAACAATGGACTCAAACAGAAAAAAGACTGCATGCATGGCACAGTGTTGGGCAGTGTTTCATCTGTTGTACACAGTGTCACTATGAATGGATCCGACTCAAGGACACCTAACGACAACAACAAAGGTTCACCAAAACAGAGATTTTCGGAGTGACACATAACTAAACATGTGAGCCTCTTAAAAGCAGAAAGGAAGCCAAATATTCAAAGAACAAGGGAGTTCTGCTGTGAGCCTGAAGACTTGAAGGTGTTCGGGTCCTTTGGAAAGTGACTTGAAAGTGCTCTTGAACTTTGAAATCTACACAGGGGGGCCAAAAACTGCATACACACTTAAAGGAATGTCCGCTGTGTATTTCTTTTCAAACTTGAATTGAATTGCAATGGTAACCACTTGGACCACCTCTTGTTCATTACAGAAGTCAAACGTGACTTGTATCCATCTTGTGTTATTGGTATATACTGAGTATTACAATTTTAAGACTTAAAATGTCTACTCATTTTGGACACCCTCTGTATGTGTTGTGAAAGACAAGGCTGTCATTGCCTATCAATATTCACTCTTTCCTCTTCCTTACAGCCTAATCCCTACACTATGCTATCCCAGCTAGTGGAAACTCCATTTCCCAGGGCTCCTTGCAGGCAGCATGGCCAGGTGAGTAAGTTCCAGGCAGGAAAGGTGAGGGTCATCCTGCTGGGATCTGCTGGACAGCTCCACGGGAGGGGGTGGCAGGCACAGCTCTGCCCTGCCCTAGGATCATCCTGAGGGCGGGGAGGCACGAACAGGAACAGCAGGGCCAAAAGTGGAAGCAGCCAGGATCTCTGGGAACCAGGGCACCACCTAAGCAGCCCTGAACTTGGCTCATAATAAGTGCTCTGAGAAAGAAAACAGGCCTGTACTGGGGTGAGGCTATTCCCCGGCCCATTGCAACTCCTGATTAAAAAGTTTTGAGGCAATTGCTCTGGTGTTGGCTTTTTAATTAGAAAATATTTCATACATATGAAAGCATCTGTAACTTAAATTAATAATCAAATGAGCACCACCACACCCACCACCCAACCTAAAGGACAGGGCCATTCCCATCTCCCAGCTCTGCCGCCCCTCCCCCACCAAGGGCAGCGACGATTCTGGATTCTCTCTTTAAGGGCCCCTTCTTTTTTCATGTTTAGTTATGCCATGAGACTTTTGTTTTGCTTTGACATAGGGTTCCATGACATGGCTACAGCTGGCCTGGAGCTCACCATCCTCCTGCCTCAAACCTCCAGGGCGCTGGGATCACAGGTGTGGCCACCACATCAGGCTCCTCCCCAACCTGCGGAGGAGATCTCGCGAGGTGGACACAGGGTCTCACTGGCCCAGAACTTGCTGTCCTCCTGCCTCAGCCTCCTGATGGCTGGGATCACAGGCGGGCCTGCCCCACATTTCTGTAACCCTCAATTATACGGCTTTCCTTTGCTTTTTAAACTTTACCTAAACTGTATCTGGCTTTGTTTTCTTCCCCAGCATCATGAAACACATCTACATAGATGTGTGAAGCTACGGTTTGCTTAACGCCACCGGCTTATTGCATGACCACAGCACTTGTGGGCTGTTTGGAACTTTAGGCTGTTAGGAAACGCTGCTACCACCCTGTCCTCGTCTCCTGGTTACCTATAGGACAGAATCTCCTGGAAAGTGCTTCCCGCCCCTGCTGCCACTGCACATACAGAATATCATGATCTCTCTGAGGCACAGAGGTAACTGCAGGGGAAGCAGAGGCTTGCACATAGCTGGGAGCTGAGATGAGACGCTTCGGGGCCCCATGGCAAGACGTGAAGAACTGTGAGTAATCGGAAAGCCAGGAGCAGGCTGCTCAGATCCTCTTTGGCGCAATGCTTGTTTGTCTATGTTTCTGAGAGGGTTCATCATGTAGCCCAGCCTGGCCTTGAACCCATAGTCCTCCTGCCTCAGCCCCTCAAGTGCTGGGTTCACAGGCGGGCGCCAACACACCCGGCTTTCTTTTGCCTTCTTGGGTTTCTTTTTGGTTTTTTGGCTTGATCTTCTTTAACAGACTTTCTCTTCTCCATCCTTAACATACTGTGGACAGGAAACATTTGTCAGTTTTATGTATTACAAAGTCTTCTTCAAGTTTATGGCCTGTGTGTTAGCTTTTCACTTTTCACCGTTATTGATGAACAGAATCTCTTCATTGTATAAATTTCTTCCTTTATGGCTGGAGCTTTGCTGGGTCTTACAAAATCCTCCTCTATGCTATTTGTTACTGATTTCTTTTCTTGTTATTTATTTATTTTGGTTTTTTGGGGACAAGATCCCACTATGTAGCCCACGCTGGCCTGGAACTCACAATCCTCCTTCCTGAGTGCTGGGATTACAGGCCAGGCTGGCTACTGATTTCTGACTTACCGTCCTGTGGTCATGCCACATGTCCTATGAATCGGGTACTTGGAAATACGCTGAGTATTGCTTTCTGGGCTAGCACAAGATTAGTTTTTATACATGCGCAATACTCATTTGAGAATTGTATGCATTTTCCAAGTGTTGGGTGAAGGGTTCTGTTAATGACCAACAACAGCCAGGGGGATGGGTGGCAAATCCAGCCCTGGCCATCTGCTATGGTATTATCTGTCTGCTTCTGTTTTACAAGGCAGAGGTAAGTGGTTGTGACAGACACCGTATGGCCTCATAAAGCTGGAAATATTTACGAGCTGGCCCTTTATGGAAAAAGCTCACCCAGCACCGTGCTAGACTGTGTTCACAAAGTGTTTCCCTTCTACTTTTTGTCTGCTTGATATCAATCAATCCAAGAGCTGTTTTCACATTTTCTGTGATCTCGACACGGGGAAATACCTAACCTTTGCTTTGTTATTTTGCCTTGAAACTTATTATCAGGTGCAAAGAAGGTCTAAGCACATCCTATCTTCTTGGTGGATCAGTTTGTCGATCATTAAGGCCAGTGGCCCCCTTTCCCCAATAACTGTTTTTGCTTTGGAATGGGTCTCCATGGTACCGTCACTGCACCGGCTTCTTCAGCTTCTCTTTTTCCGTGTTCATGACCTCCTGTCTTGTCTCTCACAAATAAACAAGCACAGAGCTGGACTTACGTTTTCCATGGAGACTTGCAATCTCTGTCATCTCGTTTGGACGGCTGTCCACTCACCACAGCGGTGGATACTCGGGCTTTCATTTCCAGCACCTTCGACCGCATTTCCTTCATTCCCCTTTGTCTTGCGCACTCTCCCCTTTCTTTCCTGCCGCCTTCACCTCCTTTTTTTTTTCTTATTTATTAATTTACTGAGATGTAGTGTCACTAGGTTGCCAAGAATGGTTTCCAACTCCCAGGCGGGAGGGATCGTCCTACCTCAGCCTCCCAGGTGTCAGCATTATGGGCATGCCCCACCAGGCCTGACTTCTTGGCTTCTTTTGTATTATATTTTACTCCAGTTTTTAAATCTTCACTGATTTGAAATTTTAATTATTTTCATGGTTTTCCTAACTACACCATGGAAAATTCATCAGTATCTCTACCCTCCTGTAAAACAATGTGAGATTATCTGGGGCTAGGGTGTAGTTCGGTGGTGGGGTGCCAGCCTAGCATGTGCAATGCCCTGGGTTCAATCCCCAGCGCGCGCGCACGCACACACACACACACACACACACACACACACCCTAAATTGTCATCATTAGATTTAAATGTTATTGGCCAGGATTTTAGATTCACTTGTGTTTGTTTCACATTTGCTTTTATTGTGTTTGTAATGGAGGAATACATTATCTGTTTTCAAAATAGTGCTTGAAAATACAAGGAGTACAAATACTATATAACAAAGCAAACTCCAGTCATGAGATACCACGTATATCACACGAGAAAATAGTCTGATATTCAGGTAATAAAAACTAGCATTACGAGGTCCCAAGTTTCCAGCTTGGCAAAACAGGTACAGTGACGTGAAACATTTCATAAACTCATGTTTTCGAATGTATAAACAAAATGACAAGACTAAATTTGTGCCTGGTGATTTCAACCAAACACAGTGGCTATTCAAAATGCAGAGCCCATCCGCTTTTCACCTGATTTAGTATTGTGGCAGAAGGCCGAGATGACTGCACAGGGCAAAGACATGAGGAACAGAAATGTCATATACCAGACAGCAGAAAACCTCAATGACTGCATCGCTGAAAAGGAAAGAAAGACTCTATTCCAACTTCAGAAAATTACTCTAGAAGGACAGGGAAATAGTTTATGTAATGGTGGTATCACATGAAAAAAAATTCCTGTGGTAGGAAGGAACACAGTTGGGAAGAAAGGGGAGACAGGACCGGGCTGCTTGGAAAATCTGTTAAGATTGCGGTGTCCACATTAAGATAGACTAAGTTTTCATTCAGCTACACCTGTTGTCCCTCATGGCTCCTATATATGGATGCTCTGGGACCTTTCTTTTTTCTTCCCTAAAATATTCTTAATCATTGGTAAGATAAAACAAAAGCATAGAAAGCTGCCTGGATGTCAAGTGCTTTCTAGAAATCATTATGTGATTGTGTACATAAAATCTATCAGTGAATTTTGGTAACTCATTAGAAAATAAGAATTGGCTTAAAATTCTTGGAGAAAATGCCTTTTTACCTACTTGTTTAAAACAGGAAATTCCCTTTCTTATAGAGCAGGTGTTCTGTGATGTATAGAACTTCTCATCTACAGAGATCAAATGGTCATCCAAGATCAGCAACATACTTCACAGGCATAACATTTACTAATTACTAAAATATTAGCTATGGAATCAGAACTTGGTGTTTTGTGCCATGTGGCCACAAGATTGTTGGCTTCACATCACGGTTTAAGATAATACCACTATTCTGGTTTGGGGTTTTTGTTTTTTTGTTTTTGTTTTCAAATCACCCACAAGTGTACTTTGTGCAAAGAGCAACGAGATGAGGGTAGAGGCACGAGGTCTTTTTGGCTGAGGACAAATGACTGAGGATAAGAAAATATGGATCTCTATTAGCTCCAAGAAAATGTCTGATCGCTGATTATACGCTCTCTAAAACAATTCTGTAGATAAAACCAATGTATCATTTCTTGATCACGTCCCTTGAAAACCAAAAACGTAGTAATTACTGTTTTGATGTCAAATACATACCCTAAGAGTTGACATTTCATTTTAAAGGACTGCAGCTAAATTGCAAGGACTGAGCTGCATGGACTTCTGTGCTTTCTCCTAAATGACACCACTGCTTGATGGCAACCGAGTCTAAGATTGAGTGAAGAAACCTCTTCAGGGGAAAAAAACAAAAACAAAAACCCTAAAACTCACCAAGTTGAAAAATCCAAAATTAGTTCTAGTTCCTAAGGAAAAAAATATAAAATGCTTCAGTAATATAAGAAATTCCAATACTAATTTATATTGCAATTTTCCCAACAATGCAGCATACATCCAGTCTTGATGTCAGCCATGGGTACAGATAGAGCTGGAAGGATTTTTTTTTTTTTCCCAAAGAGTAGCAGTCCTTTGAAATAGTTAATATAATAGTGTTGACACGTGAATCATCTGAGACAGGACTAACAGTACCTCCAGTTTCCCATACTACTCTGGACTTCTGATCAAGATCAGGCCAGTAAAGGAAGTTACCAGATGGGAAGAAATCTATAAGGAGTCATATCTAGTCGGTACTCTCATCCTCTGCCAACATTTGAAGAAAACAGGTTGAGTGTGTAAATATTTTTTATGGGCCCCTGAGGTTGTTTTCATTGATTCAACCTGTTTCAATTCAAGAATTGAATTCTTGGTAACAGGAACAGGACCTGCAGGGAGGGCAGGAATGCCAGGTGTATCTGCACTGGGTGCCTCCCGAGAAGCCAACAGAGTGGTTGCTGTTTGGACAGTTTCTGACTGAGCTGTACTTGTCTATCTAGTTGTTCCCTTCCATTTGATTGTCTTGGTCCTTTTTTCCTTATGAGGTGAGACTATCCTCTACACTCCTACAATAGGATTAGGTATGTTTGTTGCCCCGTTTCCCGAAGCTCTAGGTGGATGATTTACTAGATGTGTTGAAGGGACAACTCTGGTGACCGTGGGCTTTGGTGGTGGAGAAACGGTCCGTTGTGAGGGAGTCTGAGGAATGCTTTCACTCAACGCTGTGCTGGAGCTTTCCCCGAGATTCACGTGTGGCAAGCAAATTTCAGGAAACTGCATGCTGGGCACGGGTGCTGCCATTACGGTTAAGGCAGGACTCATTCTGTCCTGAGAGCTGCCAGTCTTCATAATGCCGGCAGGGGAAGGCACAGACTGACTGTCTGCAGACGAGTGGAGGCTGCTGTCACTCACAGCTGGCAATCTTATCCCTTCTGTAAAATGTGTTTTCTTGTTCTGAAGAACGTGATTAGGAAGCAGCTGATGAAGTTCCTTTCTTCTCAAATGCATTGCGGCGATTTTCATATCCATCTCGAACATCTTACTATTTATCGCTTGTCTACAAACTGTATCAGTGAAAGACTGAATATCATAGGTGAGATCAATATTGAGAATTTCAGAGTTTTCTGGCTTCTTTAACACTAACCCAATCACCCACATGGTACGAAATTCCTCTTTGTCGGGATTTTCTTTGGGGGCCGGAAACGACTGGGGTTTCACATGTGCCAGGGTAATAAATTCATTCTTCTCCAAGCTCCCAACTAGGATTCGGATCTTTGACTCCACCAAGCCCACCCATTCCAGATGCTGTTTTTCTGTGGGTGCGCTTGCCAGAAGGACAATATAGTGCTTGTACTTTTGAAAGAAGCTCGGAGCTTCAAACAGTTTGGACCACTCTGCCTTATTCAGCAAAATCTCATGTGTGATAGCCAGTCCTTGCTTGAACTCTTCGATCATGACCATCCTGGATGAAACAGACACGTTGTACGTGGAGTTCTGCTGCGGGTACGCGGGTGTGATTATGGGCATGAGATGGTACCGGTCGCTGGGGTTTACCCTCGGGTCCCACACGGGCAGGTTCAGATTCCGTTCCTCGGGCTCTTTCAGTAACACCGGGTTAGGCCACTCCCACTCAGAAAACACCAGGAAGAACTTCCGCACCAGGGTGGCCGCCACCGCGTTCGGGTACAGCTGGCAGGTCCTGGCCACCAGCATGGCCCAGGAGACGCCCCCGAGGAAGCCCAGGATGTTGGAGTAGATGTCATGGCGCTTGGCCCACAGCTTGATGGCCCGCAGGGTCAGCCGGAAGTTGTCGACGTCTGGCACCAAGTGCAGGATCTCGTCGGTGACCCGGCAGCCGTTGAGGCTCCGGATGCACCGGATGTCCAGGTTCCTGAGCAGGCTGTCGTCGCGCAGGTCCAGGTCCTCGGGGATGGCCGGCAGCGCCAGCCTGGCGAACAGGATGTCGATCTCGATGCCGTCGAAGCTCAGCTTGATGACCGGCACGAAAGCCTCCTCCACAGCGCGCAGCGCGCGCACCTCGGCCTGGCGTTTCAGCGTGGCGTAGAAGGAGGTGAAGAAGTCGCTGCGGGCCACGTGGCGCGGCGCCACGCACAGCGCGTCGATGTCGGCGCCGCGCGTGTGCGCGCCCAGCCGGTACGAGCCGAACGTGAAGAGCTTGCCGCCCACGCCACCCAGCGCGGCGGGCGCCAGGCCGCGGCCCGCGCTCAGCTCCCGGATCCAGGCGGTCACCAGGCGGCTCAGCTTGTCCAGCACCCGCGCCCGGCGCCGCAGCTCCTCCTCCTCCTCGAAGACGCCAAGCGGCCGCAGCGTCTCCTCCAGCCGGCGCGTGAGCTCGCGGTCGGCGTCCCGCGGCGCCGCCAGGCTGATGGGCGCCGAGATGCCCAGGCGCCCGGGCGGCGGCGCCCGCGGGGCCGCGCCGGCCGCCAGCGGCATCGCCCTAGCGCCCGCGCCGCCGCCGGCTCATGCCCCGCCCGCCGCCTCAAGCGCTGCCCCGCCGGCCCCGGCGCGCCAACATGGCGCCGGGCGCCCGGACGCCGCGTTCCAGAACGGCCACGCGCGCCTGCGCCTGCGCGCCTGCGCACCGGCCGCGCCGGCCTCGCGAGAGTTGCGCGCGCGGCCGGGATCTCGGGCCGCGCTCGCCCTCGGCAGCCCATCGCGCCTGCGTAAACGCTAGCATCTTGTGGCGCCGCCTGTCTGCCCGGCCGCGCGGGAGGCAGGGGCAGGAGGACCGCGGGTTCGAGGCCAGAGGTCGCCCACGAGGCCTAGCGAGACTCTGTCCCAAAATAAAAAGTGAAAAAGGGACTCAGGATGCAGGCCAGCGGCGGAGCGCTTGCAGAGGGCGTTCGAGGCCCCGGGTTCAGCCCCCGAGAACCATAAATAAATAAATAAATATGCATGTTTGTGGTGGGTTTTTGTTGTTGTTAGGTGCCCTCGAGTCCTGTCCGACTCCTAGTGACCCTCCTAGGGTTTTCACTGGCTGATTGTTTTGAGATTGCCTTGGGATTGCCTTGGGAGTGGATTGCCACTTCCTTCTCCCAGTTTTGTGGTGCCGGGAATAGAACCAAGGACCTCAGAGACTACAGAGTGGTGCTCTACCAGCTGAGCTAAAGTGCAGTCGGAGCCAACTCAGGGCCATCTTAAGTGCTGCAAAATCAAGCACTACCCAACAGTGCACCATGTACACGATCTTTTTGTCTGAGCCCATGGTTACAGCCACTGTGTTTCTTATTTTGAGTAGGGCCACATCAGCAAAAGGAGGTCCCGGGGGCTTTACCCCATTCCTGTCATCAAGGTCGACTCCACATTGAGGAGGCAACTCTTCCCCAGTCATCTCTTGAATGCCTTCCAGCCTGGGGGGCTCATTTTGACACTATATCTGACACTGCTTCTCTGCTATTCATAGGGTTTTCAATGGCTAATTGTTTTGGGGGTAGGCTGCTGGGTCCTTCTCCCTAGTCTTTCTCAGTCTGGAAGCTCAGTTGAAACCTGTCCACCATGGGTGGCCCTGCTGGTATCTGAAATACTGGAGGCATATCTTAGTCAAAGGATTATCTTGTTCTTTTCAAATCATCTCTGCTTTTTTGGGTGTCATAGCGTTCTTTCATGTTTTCTTTCTACCATTTCTTTAAATATATTAAACATACTTAGTATTCTATAACCTATGCTTTCAATTCTGAAAGCTTTTGAGAATCTAATTCTACAGTTTGTTCTTCTCTCTGGATCCCCTTTAAATGGCCTTACTCTCATGTCCTACAGTTCTGGATGGTGAGCTCATTTCTGCTTATGCCTAAGATGCCTGTATGAGGATTCGTCCTTCCAAAGGGGACTTGCTTTGCTTATGCCAGATGCCCTCATAAGCTATGAGATTTCTCACACTAACATTACAGAATCTGAGTGACGAACCCCTGGTATTCTCCTCCCCACCACACACACCCTTGCCCTCAGCCTGATACCTTAAGTGGCGCTCCCCTGCCCCAGAGGCCTGTCCTCAAACATCCAGGGAGGGCCCAGAGCCCCCAGGAGCTGTCCACTCCCCTTCTGCAGGCCCCATCCAGTGGCTAAACTTCTTCCCTGAAGGAAAGTTGTTAGAATCAAAATGGAGTCACTTGTGCCAAACCCTAGCAAAGATAAATAGATAATGCTGGGGTGCATTTTGAAGAAGGGGGTCTCATGCACATCCACCTGATAACAAGAACTATCAGGAATTTCTACCAGAACCACATCCTTGCACAAAGGCCCCTTGCCACTTTACACAGGAAACAATCCTGCAGGGACATCTGTCCAGGCTGTCCAACACTGAGTGGCCCTACCCTGCCACTGATCCTGCATTCAAGGGTGGCTGTTCAAATCAACTTATGCACATTGTTTTTTGCTGTACAGCGGGGTTCAACCCAGGGCCTCACACATACTTTGCACATTCTCTACCACGGAGCTGCGCTGCTAGCCCATTTTTCACATTTTTAGTTTTGAGAAAGTTCTCGCTAAATTAATCAGCCTGCCTCTGGCCTTGAACTCACGATCCTCCCACCTCCGCCTCCTGAGTTGCTGGGATTACAAATACGCACCGCAGCACCTGGCTTCCTCCCGAGGGTTTTAATGAGTACCGACTGTGTACCGGACACCACTGCAGACATTTGATGGGCAGGACTTTAGTCACAAGCCCAGTGACTGCTGTCGTGGCTGTCCTGGCCCCTATGTCGCCTGCAGAGATGGCCTCAACTCTCAGCAGCCTCAAAACCCTCCATGCAAACCTTCTTATGGAGGCTCCCAAAGCAGAGAAGGATACCAAGCCCCCAGGAGGGCAGGCACCCACCACCACCGATGGCAGCTCTGCACCAAGGAACCTGGGAGAGATGCGTGAGGCGCCACCGGGGCAGGTTTCATGCAGCGAGTAGGCACGCACACAGCCCTCTGGCCCGAGGCAGACTCTCTGGGCTCCTAGGACAAACCACCATTCTGTCCCCTGGGGCCACGTCCAGAGATGTGAGCGCCTGTTACAACCAGGGAGGGGCTGTGGGGCAGGGGCGCCCAGCCGCTCCCTGCATGCCCAGCACGCCTCCCACAAAGGCTCTCCAAGCACGAGCTGGCTGATTAGAGGGGACTCCATGCTTCGTCAGGAAGCAACGAGCCAACGGGGGACAGAAAGCCCCCCAGAGACTTGTGCTGACCTCAGGCTGGCTCCCCCTGTGAACGCAGACAACTGCACCCTCCACCCTCCCCAAGCCACCGACAGACACCACATGGCCCTGCCACTGCCCCCACACACGCCAGTTTGAGGACTGTCGTCTTTATCTCAGTGACAGGACCCAGGTCCCCCTCTGCGCAGCTTAGGCCCCAAATACCAGGCCCTGGGAAGTGATGCAGAGCTGCTTTCCAGCCCAGCACCTGCACCTCGACAGCCACCTCCCCCAGCACGGGACCCAACTGTGACAGGCTGGAATTCGGGGAAAACTGGCGGCAGGAAAGGCAACACTTAAGCCGGGCACGGTGGCTGTGCCTGTCACCCCCGAGACTCCGGAGGCGGAGGCAGAGGCAGGATCACGAGTGCGAGGCCAGAGACAACCTGGGCAACTTAATGAGACCCTGCCTCAAAACAAAAAACAAACAAGGGGTTACGGGTGCAGCTCAGTGGTGAAGCACTTGCCTAGCATGTGCAAGGCCCTGGGTTCAATCCCCCAGTACTGGGGAGAAACAAAAAAAGCCATATGCCCGGCTCGGCCAGCTGCTTCCAGCCCAGCCCAACAGCCAACTCTGAGGAGCCTGTGGGAATCTTCTACAGTGGAAGGAAGACCTGGAATTACACAAATTGGGATTACAGCATGCACTAACCTGAGCCTTCAGGCTATACATTCACTGATGAAAATCAAAGAACACAGCCTTCAAGATGGACTGCACTTCAACATGAAGAAAACAATCCTTACAACTAGGCAGTAAGCAACGTCATGATAAATGGAGAAAAGACTGATGTTGTCCAAGATTTTGCTTTCCTTGGTTCTATAATCAACACCAATGGAAGCAGCAGCCAAAAACTCAAAAGACCCATTACACTGGGGAAAAGTTGTTGCAAAAGATCTCTTTAAAGTAAAGATGTCACACTGAAGACGAAGGTGCACCTGACTCCTGACTCTTATTTTCAGTCACATCATATGCTTGTGAAAGTTGGACAATGAATAAGGAAGACAGGGGAAGAATTGATGCTTTCGAATTATGATGCTGGAGATGAATACTGAATATACCATGGACTGCCAAAAGAACCAACAGAGGTGCGCTAGAAGAGGTGCTACTAGAGTGCTCCTTGGAAGCAAAGATGGCTAGACTGCATCTTAGGTATTTTGGACATGTTGTCAGGAGGGACCAATCCCTGGAGAAAGACATCATGTTTGCCAGAGTGGCAGGTCAATGAAAAAAGGAAGACCCTCAACTAGATAGATTAACACGGTGGCTGCAACCATGGGGTTAAACATAAAGATCAGTACGCCTGGCACAGCGCTGGGGAGTGTTTTGCTCTACATGGGGCCGCTATGAGCGGGACCTGACTTGACAGCACCTAACAACCACCCCCTGAACCTGGGAAGGCCAGCATTGAGCCCTGCACACGCATGTCCACGCACATGCACACACACGCTCAGATACATGTGCACGACCGTCCCTTTACTTTCCCCCCATTTTTTCCACGCGAGGTCAGACTCCGCGCCGCGGAGTGTGTGGTGGGGGCAGCCTCATCTTCCGTTCTCCGGGAAGGAGGAGGGAGGGGGGTGCTGGGGCCTGCTGGCCCCACCTGGCCTGCCCTGCGGGGCGATGCCACCCTTCCTTCCCTCCTGCTACAGACCACAGCGCCCACCAGGAGGCGGTCATCTCACTGCGGCAAACGCCACCACTCATGGCGACACCAGGGCACACTGGGGCCACCTCTGATAACAGCAGGCACCTGGAGCCCCCTCTGCACCCCAGGAGGCTCAGAGCTCCCTGCCCCGGCATGTGAGGCAGGGGACATGGCAGCAAGGACACTGGGCAAAGCCTCTCCGGGGGTCCCGGAGCTACAGTGTGACAACGACAGTGCCCGAGCTACCACAGCGAGCAACTCCTGCGCCTCTGGTCACCTCCTCCCAGTGACCGGGGCTCTCTGTGTCTCTGCTGTTCCCCCAACAGGCAGATGGAGGGGAGCTCAGGGAGCCACAGAGGCCAACGACACAGTGACACCCACAGCTCTGCACCCTTCCTGTCTGACTCCCTGGAGGGCCACAGAGGGGCCGAGGAGCGTGTGGAAAGGCCACCCGCCAGCCACAGAAAGGCTGCATCGGGTTCCCTACCAGGGGACAACAGAGGCTGTGAGACTGCATGAGGACACGTGTGGGGACACGGCACCCACGTGTGGACATGGCACCAGATGAACGAGACAAGATGGCCACACAGGGGTCTGGCTCTGTGTCCGGCACTGCCCTGCCACGGCCACCTGAGCAGGACCACGGAGTCCTCCACTGTCACCCCATGAGCCTGCTCTTCCCTTCTCCTCTCCCCAGGGACGAGCGCCCTACCTGGCCCCACGCAGGGGCTCAATCAGTGAGCAGAAAGCCCGTGGGCCCACCTGCAACAACCAGTGTAGCAAGGTCCCCGCTGCCCTGGCCACTGCAGGGTGTCAGGGCCACACGCAGAGAAGGGCAGCCAGGAGGGACGAGCTCGGTGCCCAGGCTGCGGAGGCAGGTAACACGACCCACTGCAGCCCGACAAGTGGGTCAGTCGGACTGGCCAACTCAATGGACTCTTTATTGGAAAGGGTTTAAAAACCACCAAGGAAAGAGGCCACGAGCCACAGGACTCCCTCTCGCCTGGACTCAAGGGAATGGCAGCTCTAACGCACGGCAAACACAGAATGAGACAGGAACTTGGTCCCCACGGCCCTACACCAGCCATTAGCCCCTGCACGAACAGGACAGGCTGTCCGGGGCTCCCCCATGAGGGACACAGCACAGTCACCTCAGAACAGGGAGCGCTGAGCACAGGGCACAGCCTCGATGGCCCTATCAGCCTCTGTTGCTCTCAGCTGAGTAAAGGAGGGAGCATGGGGCAGTAAGACCACAATGCTCTCCTCTGTCCCTGGCTCCTGCCCCAGGCTCGCGCTTGCACTTCCTACGCTCAGGTCGGGTCCCTTAGAATCAGGTGGGGAGAGAGCTGGGCGCGGTGGCCATGCCTGTTATCCCAGAGACTCGGGAGGCGGAGGCAGGAGGATCGCAGGTTCGAGGCCAAAGGCAGCCTGAGTAACTTAGCAAGACTCTGTCTCAAGATAAAAGATAAAAAATGGGCTGAGGGTGCAGCTCAGTGGTGGAGCACTTGCTAAGTAAGTGCAAAGCCCTGGGTTCAACACTCAAGGGCTGAAAAAAAAAGCAGCAGCAGCAGCAAGGATGGCAGAGAAAGGCCCACAGCTCAGCCAGCCTCCTCCCAGCACCCCGGCCTTCACATGCACACCTCTGTGCGGCCCTCCTCGGCTCCTCAACGTCCCCTCCCGGCCACCTCCCTGCACTCAGAGCCTCGGCTTCCCAGAACCTCCCGCGCCTTCCTCACCTGCCGTGGTGGTGTCCACGTCCTTGGCGGCCAGCGCGTCCACATCAGACCTCTTTCTCAGCTCGAACCTCCGGGACAAACCTTCCCGGGGTTTCCACAACTCCTGGATCAAGAGGGGCTTCTCGTTGTCCCCAAACACCCGGAAGCACTGGGCCTGCCACCGCTGCCCAGAGTCGCCGGCCTGGCCCACCACGTCACACAGCACGTACTGGCTGGCGCACGCGGGGTCCAGGGCGTAGCGATCCAGGGCTTCCTTCACCAGCTCTCGGGCGCTGGACGTGCCAGTGGCCAGGACGCTCTTGTAGTGGGTGCCTGTGCAGACGCTGTCCCCAAACACCTTCAGGACCCCGGGGGCCGAGAGCTGAGTGGAGAGTTCCGCGGGGTCGTCACTGACGCCGGTGCTGCTGAAGGGGGAGTCCAGGTCCCGGTACTTGTAGCTCAGCGTCCGGGACAGCATGCTGGACAGCAGCTGGCTCTGGCGCTTCAGCTTGCTCTTGGCAGGAGGAGACATGGTGAAGTGCGTCCCATAAAACATGGTGGGCGAGTCCTCATGGACGACCCAGGGCCTCAGCCAGGGCCTGGGGACAGAGGGAGACAGGTTAGCACCGAGGGTCACCAGTACCGAGCACGAGCGAGGCTCAGAGCAGCCGCTCAGAGTCCCAGCCCAGCAGACATGCCACCCAGGGCCAGACCTCAGAGTGGAGGACAGGACAGAGCCATGGGGCCGCAGGGACGAAGCACACTTCAGGGAAGGCCACTGCTGATGAGGTCAGCAAAGATACAACACACTCTGCCACGGGGCTCCAATTTCTGGAATGTGCCCGGGCACTGGGCACGAGGACCAGCGGCTGCCCGCTGAGTGTGGGACAGGCTCCCAAGCAAACCCGCCACCCACAACATCACAGCCAGAGAAAAGTGATGAAGAACTTGGGGGGCAAGCCAGGCACCCTGCCGCACACCTGTCAGCCCAGTGAATCGGGAGGCGGAGGCAGGAGGATCTCGAGTTTGAAGCCAGAGGCAGCCTGTGCAATTCAGCGAGAACTTGTCTCAAAATAAAAAATAAAAAAGGGGGAGGGGGCAAGGTTCAGTGGTGGAGCACGCTGGGTACAGCCCCCTAGTATTACAAGAAAAGAAAAGAAAAGAAAAAAAGAGAAGAAAAAATAAAAGAGAAAGAGACAAGAAACGAATGAATTGAGAGGCAAAGCTTCATCTCTCTGTGGATTCGATTTCACCTACACCACAGTCTATAGAATAAAAACTTATCACAGACACAACCGTGGAACTAGAGAAATGGCCAAAGCTGCAGCCACAGAGACAGACTAACAAGCAATCGCCCCTGGGAAGTACAAGCCCTGAGACAACGCTGATCTCCACAGCCTGGCCCCAGCTGGTAGGAGATGCTTCCCTGGGACACAGCGGAGAAGGGCCACACGGCCACAGCGACACAAAGGACGCTTCCAGAAGTGGAGGAAGCATGCCGAGAATGTGTACATTCCGCCCACCACATCCAGCCCGCAAGCACCAGCCCTCTCAAAGCCAGAGAGCCACAGGCTCTCGGGGAGAGCAGGAAACGGCCCTAGGCCCCCTCGCGTGTCATAAATTCCTAATCCTAATGCCCGTGGTGCCCCGCCGGGCTCACAGGTGGAATTATCTGCTCCTTGGCAATCTTGGCAGGAGAGCAGAGAGAAAGGACGGGGTCTCGAGGCCTCGCCATGACACGGGAACCGGACAGGTTGCGCACATTCCCCCTGGTGACTGCGCCCCACTCCTGTACTCACGTGCTCCACGCTGACAGAGAGTCAGACCAGTGAGCCAGGAGAGGAGTCGGTTCTCTAGAAGGTTCTGGGAAGGGTGGCCTGGGTCCCAGTGAGAGTGGCACGAGTACCTGCCGGTGTGACCGGCCAGCCAGCTACCTTGAATCTATCTGAATTCCTCAGCCTGGACTACGCACAGGCCCGCAGGCTGGAAAGGCTTTGGGAAGGGAAAGCAGCTGCCTAGGACACGAGGAGGCACCGAGGGAGTGGTCAAAAGACCCTCAGGGAGCCAGGTGGGGTGGCCACACCTGTGATCCTAGCACTGGAGGCAAAGGTGGAAGAGCGATAATCTAGGCCAGCCTGGGCCTTGTCAAATACTGAGAATGTGATTCCTTTCAGGGTCCCACACTTCATTTACAACCAAAGCATTTTCTTTCCTCTTTCTTTCTTTCTCTTTCTCTCTTTCTTTCTTTTTCTCTCTTCTTTTTTCTTTTTCGCAGTACTAGGAGCTGAACCCAGGGCCTCGTGCACACTTTACAAGTACTCTGCCACCAAGCTGCACTGCCAGCTCCTTTTTTATGTTTTATCTTGAGACAGGGTCTCGAAAAGTTATGCTGGCCACCCCTGGCCTCGAACCTGCGACCCTCCTGCCTCTGCCTCCTGCGTTGCTGGGGTTACAGGTGTGCGCCACTGCATACGGCCAACCAAAGCATTTTCAGAGCGCACTTTTCACACACATGGGCCTTTGCATTTGCACACTGCACCATTAGCTTCAGGTCACTCCCAAAGCAGTGCAGGGACTCTAAGCACAAGTCCCCTGCACACAGCCATTCCAAGGGGCCCTCACTGACCACTCCTGGGGGTTACGCAACTCCACTGGAGAAATTTCCCACATGCGCTCTTGACACGCCCTTGCTTAGGAGCCCCAAGGCCAGTACATGTTCGCAGAGGACCTGACCCTCTACAAATGCCTGGCTAACTGGTCATCACTCTGGAGCCCAGGGACACCTCTGCCCGAGGTTCCCCAGGGTTCCACAGCCAACTCAGAGTGGGCACAAGCACGGCCTCTGCCACCAGCAGCCTTTGGCTCGAGAGCCTGGGCCTTTGCAAATGGCGTCCGAACATAAATTTAAACACGACCCCAGGCAGATGAAGAGCTGCCAACGTGTTTAAAAGGCTCAGATACAATGGAGAAGTGAATTAAATTAGCATCTTGCCCCCCTGGGATGGACGCAGGTTGGTAAGGTCCTACACTTCTACAATCTTGGTTTAATAAAAAGAAATGGAAAGTTACAAACAAGCAAACACTAGGTCCCCTCCCAGTGCCTTGCCAGCGAGGGACCCCTGAGGTTGAACTTCAAGAGCCCCCCTCCCTCCTTCCCAGCAGCCTCTTTTGCCAGATTCTAAGGCAGAATTAGGAAAACCTTGAGAAGAAGGGGCCCAATATAATAAGCAAGGAGAATGTCACTCATTCCTGTCAATAACTCCTAACCCCAAGAAATCCCTGTTAACCCACAGCCTTCTGTTTGGGGGTTTTCGGAAAGCTTTCTTCTCCCTAATGGCCATCCTCTGTGCGGTCACTGCAGAGGGGGACCTTAACAGCAGCCACCTGCACACATGCCACCTCCCTTCCTAATTACAAAATGCAGGGCGCAGCCCGTTTGTCCAAGCAGGTCGGGTTCGTTTCTTAAAAGGCCAGGAGAGTGCAGGAAAATCAGACCGAGGGGAGCATGCCCTGGGTAACCAGATCTGTTTTTTGGGAAGCTTGACCTGCCCCCCTTTTCCTTTTCTGCCCAATCCTCCTCTCTGTCGCACAAACACTTGGGGACAGCTGAGGACCCAGGAAGCATGCAGAGAGCTCGCTGCGGCAACTCCCACTGAATGTTTGCCTGTGACTCTCCAGGAAGAGACCTATTTCTAATGGAAAAACAAGCCCGAGTCACAGCAACGGGGCAGGGAGTGAGGTCAGCTCCGGCTGACATGGGTGGAGGGACGTCTCCCAGTTCCAACAGGACAATGTGGAACCCATTATCATTCCACCAGGAGGGGAACAGTAAACTTTGGACACTGAGCTTCATCCCCCTCTCCCATAAATTCTGTCTGTGCAGCTCTGGCCCGGGAGGGGCGGGGGAAGCTTTGCATGTGAACATAATTCAATCAGGTTTCATCCCTGGAGCGCTGGTCCTCTGGAGATGGGGCTGACTTTTCCCAACGGGATCAAAAGCTGGCTCCTCTCTGGAATGCAGAGGTGGCCCGTGCTCACCGAGACACCCGAGACACCCGGCCACCAGATTCCTTTCGGCAATTAAGATTAACCAAACACTTGACAAGCGACAGCCCGGCCCCACCTCCTGCTCCCCAGGGACAGCAGCCAGGTCCCTCTGCAGCCCTGGAGCTCAGGCTCAGCATCTGTCTCCCCCGTCGCGGCACTTGTCTCGGGGCTGGAAGCGGTACAGAAATAGCCGGGAGACAATGCCTGTCGCGCGCACACGGGTGGGGGACAGGGTGTGGGCGGGGGACAGGGTGTGGGCGGGGGGCGGGGGGGCGGGTGTCACAACATGCCTATCCTGCAAGGGGAGTGCGGGACCCCCCCGGCTGCGCCCCCTGGACGGCCCCTCCAAGGCACAGCAGGGGACACTGAGGCCAGGAAGCCCCCGGAGGTGGGGGCCGCCCCGGGAAGCACGCGGGACAGGGCACCCCGCGCCCGCTGACCTTCGGGGTGCAGCCTGCGGGACGGCGCCCTGCCCGGGAGCCGGCCGGTCTCCATGGCAACCGAGCAAGCCCGGCCCCCCCCGCCATACAACACCACCACCACCACCGCCCAGTGCCCAGATCCGCGGGGAGGACGCCCCGCGAGGCCCCGCGGCCCCCGCGCCCCGAGGTCGCCGAGCGGCACTTCCCGGCTGAGCCCCGCGTCGGCCACCCCTCCTCACGCGCCCCGCGCTCACCTCCGCCGCGTCTGCGCCGGGCTCCCGCGCCCGCCGTTAGCGGGAGCCGGCGCCAGCGCCCCGCGCGTGCCGCGGCGCCTCCTGCCGGCGGATCAACGGACGGGGCGGGGCCTTGATGGGGCGGGGCCTGGAGGGGCGGGGCCTCCGGGTGGAGGAGAGAAGAGGCGAGCTGTGAGCGAGCCCCTCGGCGCCCAATAGGCAGAGAGAAAGCCTGGGTGGGCGGGATCTCGCGGGGGGCGGGGGGAAGCGCACCCGCAAGAAGGCATAAGCTGTGCGCTGGCGCCTCCTGCCGGTCAACCAATGGATGTGGACGACACTCGAGGGGGCGTGGCCTCGCCGGAGGGGCGTGGCCTGTGGGGAAGGCCGGAGGGGGTAGGGCTAGCTTTTTAGAGCCGATTCCCTCGTCCTGAGTCTGAGGCTCAAGGGGCGGGGCCTCGGCCAGTGGGGCGGGGCCAGAGCTGGGCCTGGAGCCACTTAGGGGCCCTGTGCCCCAAGGTCCGGAGGGCAGTGTTTGGGATCCCACCCGGTGAGTGGAGCGGGACAGGTGAGTACACAATTGTGCACCTCGATTTATGAACAGCAGCTGTAACCCTGTGGCATCCGATCCTGCCAGATCTCGGAAGCTAAGTGGGGTCTGGCCTGGTTAGTACTTGGATGGGAGACCGCCCAGGAACACCAGGTGCTGTAGGCTTGGAAGAAGGACCCGGCAACCCCCTCCCAAAAATCAATCTGCCTTTGAAACAGCAAAGAAGCACTGACAATAGTGTTTCCCCTGTTGAACAGAGGGTCGCTATGAGTCGGATACCAACTCGACGGCACCTAACAACAACAACAAAACATTGAACCTCCAGCTCGTCATGCGGTGGGGGCTTGCGTGCTGCTGTGATGCTGAAAGCTATGCCACCTGTACCTCAGATACCAGCAGGACCACCCATGGTGGACAGGTTTCCCGTGAGCTTCCAGACTAAGATAGACTAGGGAGAAAGACCCGACAGCCCACTCCTGAAACAATTAGCCATTGAAAACACTGTGAATAGCAGAGAAACACTGTCAGATATAGTGCAGGAAAATGAGCCCCCCAGGCTGGAAGGCATTCAAGAAACAACTGGGGAAAAGTTGCCTCCTCTAAGTAGAGTTGACTTTGATGATGGGAATGGAGTAAAGCCCCTGGGACTTCCTTTTGCTGATGAGAAGAAACATAGTGGCTGCTACATTGGGCTCACAGATTAAAAGATTGTATGCATGGCACAGTGTCAGGGAGTGTTTCCTTCTGTTGTACATGTTGTTGTTAGATGTTATTGAGTCATGTCTGACTCATAGCGACCATCATAGGGTTTTCAATGGCTAATTGTTTCAGGCTTGCCTTGGGAGTGGATTGCCATGTCCTTCTCCCATCTGTTGTACATAGGGTCGCTATAAATTGGACCCACCTGGATGGCACCTAACACCACCAGAGGCCAGAAGTCTGATATCCAGGCATCTGTAGGTTTGATTTCTTCTGTGACCTCTCCCCGTGGCTGGCAGATGGTCACTTTCTCATTTTCGTCACAGGGCCTTTCCTGTATGTGTGGCTCATTGCCCGCTCTCTGCATATTGGGTCTTTGCATACAGACACCAGTCAGGTTGGCTTAAGGCCCTTCCTAACAGCTTCATTTTCACTTAGTCACCTCTTTAAAGCCACTACCAAATAGTCACATTCTGAGGCCCTGGGCATGCAGCTCGGTGGCAAAGTGCTTGCCTCACCTGCATAGCTGGTGGTCCCAACTCCCCTGCTCCTTGGCCACAGAGGTACAGCCCTTCCAAGCCTGTGGCTTCAAACATGAAGCTTGCCTCCCCCTCCAAGACCTTTCCCTTACTGTCTCCTCTGCCTAGGGTGCTTCCTATCTGGCATGCATCCTGCACCTTCTTATCAGTAAAACTCAGCTCCTTCCTGGGCTCCTGACCACCTCCTGGCCACTATCTGCCAGTCATCCTCTGTGTCATTACGTTTTGTTTAATTTGTAGACCTTTACACTACTTAAATGTATCCATGTGTATTTGTGTGTGTGTGTGTATGTGTGGTACTTGGGGGGCTGAACCCAGGGCCTTGCACGTACTTTTCAAATGCTCTACCACTGAGCTGCACCCCCCGCCCATTTTTAACTTTCTATTTTGAGACAGTGTCTCACTAAGTCACACAGGCTGCTCTGGCCTCCAACCTGTGATCCTCCTGCCTTCACCTCCCAAGTCACTGGGGTCACAGGCATGAGCCACCACACTCAGCTCCCATTTGTATATTTAACACAACACTAGAACTTGTATTCCTTCCAAGCAGAATCCTTATCTGTCTTGTTTATTGTTATACTTGGCACATGGTAGGTGCTTAATAAATATTTGTTAAATGCATGAACAGATTCCCATCCCCCTCATACCGTCCCTGGACTAGAAGTTTCTCAAGGGCAAAGATCTTTGTATACTAGCACCTGGCACCTTACCAGATAATTAAACCCAGTTTTCCAACGGTTGGGTTGACTCTCTTTAGAAATCTGCTGGAAAAAATAATGAGTGCCATGGCACACACCTGTAACCCCGCAGTTAGGGAGGCAGAGGCAGGAGGATCATGAGTTCGAGGCCAGAGGCAGCCTGCATAACTTAGTGAGACCCTGACTCAAAATAAAAAGTAAAAAACGCCCAGGGGTGCAGCTCGATAGTAGAGCACTTGCCGAGCCTGTGTGAGGTCCTGGTTTCAACCCCACAAATACTGAAAAGAGAGAGGAGGGAGAAGGAAGGAAGGAAGGAGAAAGAGAGAAGGAAGGAAGGAGAAAGAGAGAAGGAAGGAAGGAAGGAAGGAAGGAAGGAAGGAAGGAAAAGGAAAGGGAAGAGAAGAGAAGAAAAAGAAATTTGTCGGACAGACATGGAGTGTTAAACTACCTTCATTGGCCACTAGAGGATGGCAGGGTCAGGAACTTGAGAAAAGGACCAATTGAGACTGAAGGAAATGCACCTGGTGAAGGTGAAGGGCATGTTCCCAAAGGATGGCTGGGCTCCTGGGGAATCCAGGGGAGAGGAAGGGCAGGTGAGAGCAGGCACATTCAGCTAAAAATTTAACACCTCCTGGCAGTGATGACATTTACGATGTTACAGAGATGAACAAGAGATCTTGAAGAGATTCACACTCTGGTGAAGAGTAAAGAAATCCTTACCATACAGTGAGAGACCAATTGTGTAACAGTCAGGTGATGTGGAAATGGTGCTGTATAACAAACACTCAGAGGCTCATACTAAGAAGCATTCATTGTTCTTGCTCATGGGTCTGCAGGTTACTAGAGGCTCTCATAAGTTTAACTTGAAGTGGATGGGTTTAGGGTCAGATCTGCTCCTCGTTCCTGGAGCAGCTCTTACCAGGGACATGGTCTTCTCTTGACAGATGGCAGAAATGCGAAAGGCCAGGGAAAACCACAGGAGCTTATATGAAGCATCTGCAACCGACTATGATGGCAACACCTGTGATCTCAGCACTGGGGAGGCTGAGCCAGGGGGATGGCGAGTTCCAGGACAGCCTGGGCCTTGCAAGACCCTGTCTCAATCTCAAAAGATCTCATCTCAAAGTGGGGGAGGAGCCCGGGGTGGTGGCCTTGCCTCTGATCCCAGCACTGGGGAGGAGAAGGTGGTCAGATCTCAAGTTCCAGGCCAGCCTGGCCTGTCTAGCAAAACCTTACAAAAACCATCTGCCAAACCACCTCCACCAACATTTCATTGGCCAAAACAAATGACATAGCAAAGGCCAGCAAATGAGGATGAAGACAGATATAGGTTGATGGTTCCAGAAGCCAAAAACTGTCTAAAACTGCAGCAACCCCAGACACTCGAAACAGATTCTTTCTTACACCCCCAGGAGGAATCGGTCCTTTGAGATAATAAATTTCTGTCATTCGGTCCACACACTTTGGGGGACTTTGCTACAGGAAGCAAATACAGGGTACTGTTAGGAAGAAGACAGGAAGGGAGGAGCCCAAGATGGCCCCCAGATGGCTGGCTTTGGCAGGCAAGTAGGTGAATGGGCAGGAGCACAGACTGGCACGTGGCTGAGAAGCAAACCTAGGGATGGGAAGCAATCCCATTTTGATCTTATTTGGTTTGAAGAACTTGTTTTCAGTACTTGAAGGTTGAGCCCAGGGCCTCACATATACTTTGCCAGTGCTCTACCACTGAGCTGCACCCCAAACTCATTTTTTTTTTTTTTTTAGCTTGAGACAGGGTCTCACTAAGTTGTGCTGGCTGCCTCTGGCCTCAAATTCATAATCCTCTCCTGCCCTCACTTCCCAAGTTGCTGGGATGACAGTCATGCACCACTGTGCCCAGCTTAATATTGATTTTTTTATTTGTTTACTTGGCATGTTGCCTATGAGTATTTGGCAGAAGATAGCATCTGGTTTATGATGCATGCATGAGAAAAACAGCTACTGCAGAAAATACTATGTATTAACCCCACCCCCTTTTTTTTGAGAATTGCAATTTTTGCAAATGGTTTTGTTTTTTGAGACAAGGTCTTACTATGTAGCTCAGGCTGGCCTCAAACTAAAAATCTCCTGTCTCTGCCTCCGGAGTGCTAGGATTATAGGTGTGGCTACCATGCCCAGTTAAATGGTGTTTAAAAAAAAAAATTTTTTTTAAAGCCAGGTGTGGTAGTTCATGCCTGTAACCCCAGTGATTCAAGACATAGAGGGAGAAGGATCATGAGTTGGAGGCCAGAGGCAGCCTGCATAATTTAGTAAGGCCCTGTTTCAAAATTTAAAAGTTTTAAAAAATGGGCTGGGGGTGCAATGCAATAGTATAGCGCTTGCAAAGCATGTGCAAGGCCCTGGGTTCAACCTTCTAGTACCGCAAAAAAAAAAAAAAAAAAAAAATCAGCCAGAATGAGGCATCTTGAATTTTTCTTTATTTAAGTTCTTTCTACTCCACTGGAAACAATAATATTCACCAGAAGGATTATTATTCATTATTCTTCTTAATACAAATGTTTATCAAATATTGTGTTAATACAAAAAAATAAAAAGCAATTTCACACACTGGAAGGGTCCAATACCAGCAGGACATTTTTTTAAAAATCATGCTGCAAATGCCATTCTCAAATGTTGTAGATTTTATAGTCTATAAAACAGAGGGAGAAAGACAGTCAGAGAGCTCCGCATTCCCCCAAAGGAAAGCTTCCAGAAGCTTCGAGAAGCAGCAGGGGCTCGCCCTGCCCAGAGCGGGAAGCCCTCGCAGAGACCCAGACTGCACGCAGGACTGGCCGGCAGCTCTTTCTGCAGGAACCCAGAGCCTGGGGCGGGCAGTTGCCTGCGGAGGTAGCATAACCCTTCTAAGACTGGGCCTGCTTCCTTTCTGGAATGGACTCCATCTCTCCCTCTTGCTTTTCCCATCCCTGCCTAAATTAATGCCACACACATTTGGGGGTGCTACCCACTCAAGAGCTCCAGGGCTTCTCAGTCTCAAGCCCCTCTCCAGAGCACAAAGCCCTTGCAGGACAAGAGACGTTAAATCTGGGCTCTGTGTTCCTCTCAGTGCGCTCGGGGTTCTGGCTCATCAGATGCTTGGACGTGCCTCATTTCTCCCTATCTGGCCCCCCATGGCCTCAGGGCATCCAGACCCCCAACCTGTGGCATCCTACCGACCCCTGCCACTCCCTGTTACCCACACCCGTGGCTTCCCAGGAACAGCCACCAAGAGCCGTTTCCAGAATGTAGGATTCAGACCCACTTGCACGTCATCAAATCAGTTTAGTGGGTTGCAATCAGCAACTTGGAAAAATGACATAGGACAGTGTGGGGTCAGGTAGGGCAGGGCGTAAAGGATAAAGTAAGATCTGATGTTTGCATCCCCCCAAATTCTGTGTTGGAAGCCTAACCCCAGGGTCATGGCATTAGGAGATGGAACCTTTGGGAGGTGATGAGGTCACGTGGACTGAGCCCTCATGAATGTGACCAGGGACCGATAAAAGGGGCCTGAGCAGCACTGGCACAGTGGCCACGCCTGTTATCCCAGCACTCCAGAGGTGGAGGCTGGAGCATCGCAGTTTCAAGACCAGCAGCAGCCTGCGTAACTTAGCAAGACCCTGTCTCGGGAAGTAAAAGACGGGCTGAGGGTGCAGCTGAGTGGTACAGCATTTGCAAAGCATGCACGAGACCCTGGGTTCAGCCTCCTGGGAACACACACACACAGACACACACACACACACACACACACACACACACACACACACAGAGACACTTTTTAAAAGTAGGATCTGAACGTGTATGCAAGGCCAGGGACGTGGCTCAGGGGGGAACGCTTGCCTAGCATGGAGGTCCTGGGTTCCATCCGCAGCACCACAAAACAAAAAACAAAACTAAAAGTATGTATGACAAGAGAAGAAAACACCAAAGTCAAACACTGCAGCAGAAAGAAAGCACAAAAAGAAAACCACTAAAAGCTACATGGTAAGTTCAAGGCCAGCTTGAGGTACACAGTGAAACTGTAGGAAAAAGAAGGAAGGAAGGAAGGGAAGGAAGGAAAGAAAGAAAAAGGAGCAAGAGAGAAAAGGAAAGAGAAAAACCATTAAAAGATTGTTGTTGTTGTTGTTGTTGTTGTTGTTGTTGTTGTTGTTAAATGCCATCAAGTCAGGTCTGAGTCATAAAGACCAAATGTACAATAGAAAAAACACATTGTGCCATGCCTGGCACTATGTCAGTGCTTCTGTGTTACTCATAGTGTTTTCAATGGCTGATTGTTTTTTGGGAGAGGGCTGCTAGGTCCTTCTCCCAAGCCTACAGCACCCAGTATTTCCAGCCAGTCTCCCATCCAAAGACTAACCAGGCCAACCTTGCTTAACTTCCGAGATCAGGCAGGATCAGACTCCGAGGTGGTACAGCTGTAGGCACTGAAAGGTTAGGAGACGTTATATTGCACAGAGACTTGGTAATAGTTTCTACCTTCCTCGGATTTTATACGATTTTTAATTTTTAGGGAGGTCTTATAAGATTTTTATAAGCATATACTATTTTTAACAAAAAATTACACTTAAGAAAATGACCCTCTTCCCAGTCACTTGGGTAGACATTCCCTCAGGCAGGTAGATCCGATCAGCCCCAACAAATAAATAAAAAATAAAAGCAGCCCCAAGTCTCCCCCAGCCCAGGAGCTGTTTGAGGAATGTGTCAAGATGATTTAATACTGGCTTGGACACGTGGGATTCCAGGTGCCAGAGCCCTGGAAAACCCTGGAATGTGCTAGAACAAAGTTTAAGGCACCCTGTCTTGGCCCACCCTCGCCTATCCCCGTCTGGCTGGGAGTTGTGGAAGGAGGACCTTTGGACTTAGGACAGACTCTTTATCCAGAGATTCCTAGAGGCCAATTCGGACCTTGGGACCCGGCCGGCCACTCTCATGCCAGCAAATGTCCAGGTGGCATTCCATACTGAGGGTGAGGACTGGCCCACTGCAGCCATACCATTGTGTGACAGGGCGCTGCAGAGGCCATGGGACCCAGAAGCTCTGCCGGACCAGAGGAGCCTGAGGTCCTGCTCCCAGGCCCATCTGAGTGGCTTCTAAGAGCCGCTCATTGGCACCAAGAGGAAATCCAAATGTTGGCATCATGAGCCTTACATAGGGAACGAATCCACGAATCTGCTGTGCCCTCTGATGGACCAATGGCTCTCGTCATTTCTCTGATTTTTCTGGATGAAAAATGGCCAAGTGGGGGCATCATCTGTACCAAGAACCAGCTCCAGTAGAGCAGAGCATCATGGCAGTTTAGGGCGTGTGCTTCCGCCTCCCTTTACTACCCCCAAACCGTCCCTGTGGGAGCGTCCCCAAAGGAGGACAGGGAAAGGGAGCAGGAAGAGGCATCAACGTCAGGAGATAAGCATGCTCCCTCATGACGGCCGCTTTCAACTGCTCTGCTCTGCTGCGATCCTGTTTCACAACACACCAGGCCGGACAGGTCAAGAGGTTCCATCATGAGTGTGAAATCGATTGGTAGTGACTGCCCAGGGCACTGTGTTGGATTCTGACACCATGGCCGTGGTGCAATTGATTGGTGATGTCTGCCATGGTCAAGGATGTTCCCCATGCCCCATCCACAAGTTGGGTGACTTTCCCTGAACAGGTGACAATCCCTAGCTGGGGCTTGGGCAGTGGACACTGAGGCCCAGGCCACCCAGTTATACACAGCACGTCAGAGTCCTCCCCAGATTCTGCACAACCTTGCCAACACCTCATGGCCTGTCCTTCCCCAATCTGCCCTTCTTTGACATTATTAACATTGGTTGTGTTAGGAAACACTTTTCTAAAGAAGAAATGGACTACAGGGTTAATTTCCCCTCCATGGAAATGACTAAATGCCTTCATTCTCCCTGGGGACCCACGGGGTGGCCTGGCTGTCACCAGAAGGAACCTCAAACCCACCAACAACTCCACTCAGGGAAGGGCAGCCAGGTCTCAACACCACGCTCTGGGCTACAGTTGGCAGATGGCTTCCCATGATGCTCCGCTCCAAAAGCCCAAAGGACTTTTGGTGGAGTTTGGTGGAGTCTGGGCAACCTCATTTGGACACCTTGGTCTGCAGGGTGCTGGGCAAGTAGAGGTATCTCCAAATGGCATAGTAGTGGGTACCAGCACCGAACGCCACAAAGAGATGCCAGATGGCGTGGGCAAAGGGGATCCTCCCGTCGCTCTTGAAGAACACCATGCCCAAGCAGTAGAACACCCCTCCGGTCATCAGCTCCCAGATGCCCTCAGTGTTGGGCTGTTGGCAAGGGCAAGGCGACATATAGGTCAGAGGAACAGCCAGTCTTTCCACACCACCCCAATGACATGACACATAATTGGCGAGCCTGCCCAGCGTCCCCACGGGAAGTCTTCACACTGTGATGCCACCAAGTCTCCCAAAATGAGTTCTCTAAGGGGACATCTTTCTACCAAAATCTCAAAGAATGCTTTGATAGCTTTTTATCTTTCCTAAAAAGTACTGCATCTGGGCATGTGCCGGAAGAACTACACGCAGCAACTCAAACAGATGTTTGCACACTCAAGTTCACAGCAGCATTATTCATAATAGCCAAGAGGTAGAAGCAATCCAAGTGGCCGTCAGCAGGCATAAGTGGATAAACTGGTGTGGTGGTGCATGCCTGTCATCGCAGCACTCAGGAGGCACAGAGAAGAAAATTGCGAGTTTGAGGCCAATCTGGGATACATAAAGAGCCCTGTCTCCAAAAAAGGGGGGGGGGGGAAGGGACGGGATGCAGTTCAATGGCAGAGCCCTTGCCTAGCAGGCAGAAGGCTCTGACTTGGATCCCCAGCATTGCAAAAACGGTGCTGTTGTCAGAGGGTGACAGGCAGGAAGAAAGGGAAGAGAGGGCTCTGCAGCCAGCCGCCTCCCTGCCTGGCCATGTGCTTCCCAGCCTCCTGTGATACAAATATCAGCGTGAGCCTCCTGTGGGACAAGGGCTCTGGTCTGGTGGCCAGTGCTTCCCTGGTAGATAATCCCCTTATAGACAGCACACTTGCTAGAAGGCAGGAGGATCGCAAGTTCGAGACCAGGCGCAGTCTGCGTAACTTAGCGAGATCCTGTCTCAAAAAGTAAAAAAATGGGCCCGGGATGCAGCTCAGTGCTCCAGCACTTGCAAAGTGTGCAAGCACGAGGCCCCGGGTTCAACCCTTAGTACCGCAAAAAAAAAAAAAAAAAGGAAGGACAATCCGACACACGTTACAATGTGGATGATCGTTGAGGACGTGATGCTAAATGAAATAAGCCCGGCATGGCTGGGGATGTGACTCAGCGGTAGTATGCTTGTCTAGCAGGCAGGAGGCCCTAGGTTTGACCTCCAGGACCCAAAGAAGAAAAAGAAAGAAAGAAGCCAGCCACAAAAAGGCAGCTACCACATGATTCGCCAGAGAGGTTAAGTCCATAAAGACAGAGGGGGCTCCCCAGGGCTGGAGGGAGAGGAAGGGGGAGTTGTTTAGGGGCTCTGGAGCTTCAGTTGGCAAAGATGAGAACTGTTCTGTGGATGGATGGTAGTGAGGGCTGCATGCCTGCATGGATGTACTTACTGCCACTGAAGTAGGCAGCGCAAAGGGGTTACAATGGTGGATTTTATGTATATTTTACCCCAATAAAAAAGTAATTCAGGCGTCGGGCGCAGTGGCACACGCCTGTAATCCTAGCGGCTTGGGAGGCGGAGGCGGGAGGATCGCAAGTTCGAGACCAGAGGCAGTCCGTGTAACTTAGCGAGACCCTGTCTCAAAAAGTAAAAAATGGGCTGGGGGTGCAGCTCAGTGGTCCAGCACTTGCAGAGCATGCAAGCGCGAGGCCCTGGGTCCAATCCCTAGTACCGCAAAAAAAAAAAAAAAAAAAGTAATTCAGGTCCATGGCAAAAAAATTAAAACCTAGAAAAAAATAGTGAGAAAAAGATAGCAGTTCTCTCCCCTAGAGGTGAGCACTCTTACCAAGAGTTGGTTTGGGGCAATGAACTTGAGTAGGATAAGCAGGACCTGGGCAGTGAGAAGAACCTGCCTAGAAAGAGTAGGGTGCGGTGGCTCACACCTGTAACCCCAGGGACTCAGAAGGCTGAGGCGGGAGGATTGCGAGTTCCCCGCCAGCCTGGGCCTCATGAGATCCTGTCTCAACCCCACAAGACTACATCTCCATGTCGGGGAGGAGCCTGGTATGGTGGCCACACCTGTGATTCCAGCACTTGGGAGGCAGAGGCAGGAGGATTGTGAGTTCAAGACCAGAAGCATGCCGGGCGCGGTGGCGCGCACCTGTAATCTCAGCGGCTTGGGAAGCGGAGGCGGGAAGATCGCAAGTTCGAGACCAGAGGCAGTCTGTGTAATTTAGCTAGACCCTGTCTCAAAAAGTAAAAAAATGGGCTGAGGGCACAGCTCAGTGGTCCAGCACTTGCAGAGCATGCAGGCGCAAGGTCCTGGGTTCAACCCCCAGTACCACAAAAAAAAAAAAAAAAAGACCAGAGGCAGCCTGCGCAATTTAGCAAGATGTCATCTCAAACAATAAAAAAGAGGGCTGGGGGTGCATCTCAATAGTGGGGCACTTGGTTTCAATCACTCAGTATCGCCCAAAGGAAAATAAAAGAAGCAGCCAAGACCTTGCCCCAGTTCCCTGGCTCCACTCCCTACCAATAACCACCACTAACAGTACCTTACTGTATTCTCCAGAAATTTTCTATACACTTAAGAGGTGTGACACGCCCTTCACCCGTGTGGACATGTGCACAGGAGCTGACCATCTTTTTTCACATTTTTGATTTTTTTTGTTTGTTTGTTTTGTGGTACTGGGGTTGAACCCAGGGTCTCACGCTTGCATGCTCTGCAAGTGCTGGACCACTAAGCTGCACCCTCAGCCCATTTT
The DNA here is from genome assembly GCA_007922755.1 of Pedetes capensis. Classification (NCBI taxonomy): domain Eukaryota; kingdom Metazoa; phylum Chordata; class Mammalia; order Rodentia; family Pedetidae; genus Pedetes; species Pedetes capensis. The sequence continues at coordinate 115,168 of VMDO01000629.1, read as the reverse complement.
TTTACTTTTTTTGAGACAGGGTCTCACTAAGTTACAGACTGGCTCTGGTCTCGAACTTGCAATCCTCCTGCCTCTGCCTCCCTAGCTGCTGGGATTACAGGCGTGCACCACTGTGCCTGGCACCTTTTTGATTTTTTTGAGATAGGATTTTACTAAGTAGCCCAGGATGGCCTGGGATTCACTATGTATCCAAGACTGGACTCAAACTCGTGATCCTCCTGCCTCAGCCTCCCAAGGTCTGGGATTACTGGAGCAGACCACCACGCCTGGCTAGAACGAATCGCCTTTGGGTAAGTGGCTTCCTACCACCTCTACCATCCTTCAAATTCATTGTCCGCTAAACAACATCTCTTGGAGGTCATTCCGTGTGTCTGCTTACACACCCTGCTCAATCCTGTGACTAGCTATGTGGGATTGCATTGCTTGCCCCCTCTGGGCTGATGAGAAACCCCATGCTGGGTAGAGCGAGTGGAACTTACCATGGACAGGATGACCAGGGCAGGGAAAAAGCCCATCACGACATAGCAAAGCAGCTCCACAAGTTTGTACCTGGCAGGAAGACAAGCCACGGTGGCCTCAGGACCAGCCTCCCCGCAGGAAAGGCCACACAGCAACCTGATCCCAGGGAGGAGGGGACACCCTGACTAGAAGAGGGAGGAGAAGAGACTCTCTCGGTGTGGCATTCCTTGGCTCAGATGTTACCCAGCTACACCAACAGGTGTCGACCTTGCCCAAGTTGTATGACCTTGGGCAAGTCCCTTTCCCTCCCGGAGACTCAGTTTCTATTCCTGTAAAGTGACACATTGGAGCTAGAACATGGATTGCAAATGCTGGGCATTGTAGGCACACGGTACTCCCATTGCTCAGCTCATGGCAGACATTACAATTCGGTCCCAGCATCTTTCCCACAGGGCCCAAGCAGCCACGCTCAATCCATCTGAATGGCTGGATCAACTGAAACCTATTCACCATTCTGGACTGGATGACTTCCAGAAACCCTGTGGGCTCTGAGATTCCAGGACCCTGTTATTCCCTTTTGCTGCTATAGCCCTATATCCTTCTCCAATTAATCATTCCCATCCCTGTCATGTAGAAGAAAAAGGACTCAGAGGCTGTGGCCATCTCATATCCCTTTCCCCTCATCTGTCAATGGGGCCTCAAGAAAGCAGATGACCAAGTGATCCAGTTCAATGGGTCTGGTAACCTATGATGTCTTTTTTCAAAATGCCTTGGATTGTCCCTATGGGGATGGGATCTGGGGTTCAGCCATAAGCCGAAACATGGGAAAGCTGGCAGAGCGAGTGCTCATGCTCTGGGGTCACCTTGCTGAGCATGTCCTGCTGGGGGATCCAGGGTGCCCCACCCACCTGAGACCCTGCCTGTGGCTTACCGCTCATGGAAGAAGAAGACATAGACAGTGCCAATGGAGGCCATAATCCAGACCAGCCAGCGCATGTGGGAGGCCCAGGGGCCCAGTTCTCGAAGGTTCAGCCTGGGAGAGAGAAAGCCAAGGGCAAGCCTGAGGGGGCCCACCAGAACCTAGCCCTATAGAGCCAGGCTGTAATGCCAGCATTCAGAGGCTAAAGCAGGAATAGCATGAGTTCAAAGCCAGCCTGAGTTACATATCGAGCCTCTGTTCATCACAGCATCAGTCCTGAAAACCACTCAATTAACTACCAAAAGGAGAAGAGAAAATAAAGATGGATCCCATCTGTGCTGGGTATAGATCTATTGCATTGCTCCTCCAATTCTGCCCTTTTTGCCCGGCGGCGATAATGTTGCTGGACCTGGTGAATATTCTTCCTTTACAGCAAGCACAATGTTAACTTTTGTCAGTAGAGGGCGTTAGTGTGACTCTGCCAAAGGAAAGGCTCTTCCTCCCTAGTTCCTGTGGTTTTCAGCAGGGCTCCTCAAGGGCATGCTTTTGTCTGCATTACCCAACCTATTTGTTTCTACAGTGCTGAGGCTTGTAGGGCGTAGCCTTCTCCAAACATTTGACTTCAATGTGTTTCTTCCACCTGCTGACTTAGGTAACAGTGGTTCAATGCCAGTTTGAGGCAGAAAGTCCTTGGAAAGTCACTGGTGTGTGTCTGTATTGAAAGCCTGCAGAAAGCAGGGCATGGTGGTGCATGCCTTTAATCCCAGAGACTTGGGAGGTAGGAGCAAGAGGATCACAAGTTTAAGGCCAGAGGCGGCCAGCATAATTCAGTCAGACCCTGTCTCAAAGATAACAAATTTAAAAAGGGCCTTGTTCTTCAACTTGTTTCTTTAGGTCAGTAGACATCATTTTCATTTCTACCAGTTGTTTTATCATCTCTTATCTGTGTTCTCACTTAATTACATTCATTTTCTTATTAATGGTCTCAAAGTCACTGTAGCTCAGCAGGACCAGTGGTCAGAAGAAAACCTGGAACATGAAGTAGAGGCAGCGGGGACAAGCAGGACCTGCATCTGTCTTTCCTTACCTCCAACCCAGATGACACAGGAGCATGATGTAAATGACTGAGAGAAGAAGCTGGGAGATATAGCATGGAGCTGCACACGTGCCTGTCCCAACACACAGAGAAGCCAAAGGAAGAGATCCCCATCATCAAGAAGAGCCACCAATGAAGAGCAATGGATGTGAGCCACAGCCCCAGTACCAGAGTTGCGCTTTACCTCTACCTTCTAAAGGTGACAGGTGTGAGCAACAGCCTCAGTACTGCACAGTAGAGGGCGCTGCTTCACTTTTACCTTCTAAGAGCAATGGGTGTAAGCAACAGCCTCAGTACTGCACACTAGGGGGCGCTGCTTCACTTCCACCGTCAAAGGATAATAGATATGAGCAACAGCCTTACTACTTCACACTAGGGGGCGCTGCTTTACTTCTACTTTCTACCCGTGAGAGATGTGAGCAACAGCTTCAGTACTGCACACTAGAGGGCGCTGCTTCACTTTTCCCTTCTAAGGGCAATGGGTGTAAGCAACAGTCTCAGTACTGAACACTAGGGGGCGGTGCTTCACCTCTATTTTCTAAGGACGATAGATGTGAGCAACAGCCTTAGTCCTTCACACTAGCAGTGCTGCTTTATCTCTACTTTCTACAGATGATAGATGTGAGCAACAGATTCAGTACTGCACACTATGGGGTGGTGCTTCACCTCCACCTTCTTAAGATGGTGGATGTGAGCAATAAGCTCAGTACTGAACACCAGGGGGCGCTGCTTCGCCTCTACTTTCTAAGGACCATCGATGTGGGCAACAGCCTGAGTACTTCATACTAGGGGGCGCTACTTCAGCTCCACCTTCTAGGGATGGTGAGTGTGAGCGACTGGTTCCCAGTCTGCCACCAGAGGGCACTGATTCACTTCTGCTTTCCCACCTGGGGCCATAGCAGAAGGAAAATTAGTGAAAACGATGCACTCCAAGGCCCCCATGGCTGCGAAACTCAGCCAAGCCACTAACTCATCTCCTCATCTCACACTTTTCATAGGGAGCCTTCTTCAGCATCCCGCCATCAGCAGAGAGGAAAGGTCAGGACAACCTGGCAGGTGTGAGCAATGGGTGGGAATTCTCGGGATGTTGGTGGGGAGTGGGATGGGTTACCACACACTCTGACTGCCCTACTCTGCCCCAGAACTCTCTGACTCTGAAATCATAGCACTGGGTTGTGTCCTCTTCCTTGTCCAGAAGCTGAAAGGGATTTGTCCTTTGCCCTCCTCAATACTGACAACTATGTTTCTTTTGCTTTCTTATCCATGGGGGAAGGACGAATCCATGTCCCATGCCATTCTGGCACTTTTTTCTTTCCTTCGTGGCATGGTCCTGGCTCGTTAATCACGTGAATGACATGTGTGTTACTATATGCCCTTATCTCATTTCTGTTCACTACAGCCAGGGATAAGGGTGCATTATCATTATCTCCATTTTACAGATCAGGAAGCAGACCAAAGAGCACATGGCGAGGCTGAGGCCGGCCTAGGACCAGAACCTTCTGACTCTACCATCTATTCTCTACTACACCTAAGCCTTTCAATCTTCTTTTAGTCACATGACATTCTTTAAATGAATACTTTATGCAGGAGCCCGGCCTGGTGGTGCACACCTGTAATCCCAGCACCAGGGAGGCAGAGACAGGAAGCTTTCAAGTTCCAGGACAGCTGGGGCTCACGAGACCCTGTCTCAACCTCGTAAGATCTTGTCACAAGGTGGAGCGCCTCTCTGCTATTCATAGGGTTTTCGATGGCTGATTGCTTCAGGAGTGGGCTACCAGGTCCTTCTCCCTAGCCTACAGCACCTAATATTCCCAGGTGGTCTTCTATCCAAGGACTGACCAGGCCAGATGCTGCCTAGCTTCCGAGATCAGATAGGATCGAACACCAGGGTGGTACGGCTATAGACATAGGTGTATATTTATAATAAGCAGGGCCAGGTACTTGGATGGGAGACCACCTGGGAACACCAGATACTGTAGGCTTGGGAGAAAGACCCAGCAAGCCACTCCCAAAAATCAATTTGCCATCGAAAGCCCCATGGATAGCAGAGAAGCACTGACGATAATGGTTCACCTGTTGTACGTAGGGTCGCTATGAGTCAGATACTGTTTCAACAGCACCTAACAACAACAACATATACATAAGCTTATGCATATATACATACATGTCTGCTCTTTTATGCATAAAATAACCCCAGAGGGATATAAAAGAAACTGGTAATAAGTGGTTGCTTCCAGGCAGGAACATAGGGTGGAGGAGTCTTTTCACCCATTCCCTCACATGTCACATCAAATAGAAACATTAATTCAAAAAAGATAGAGGGGAAACCAGACCTCTGGGTGGGGCGATCCTACTTACCAGGGCGCGTAGGAGGCCGCAATGAAGAAATAGATGACCATGCGGTCGGTCATGTGCAGACAGTGCTCCACCATCCTACGGCGGCAGGGAAGGTGGCGAGTCATGGCCCTGGGGTGGCAGGGAAGGGCTGGCGTCCCTGGAGCTGTGCCAGGGACAACCATGCCTTTCCTAGTGGGGACAGACTCCCCTCTCTCCAGCCACCACCCCTCCAGCCTCAGTCTCCCCATCTGTAATCAGCCACAGGAGAATCCTACAACTTAAAAGTGTGCATAGAAAGCCTGGCGTAGTGGTGAACACCTGAAATCCCTTGGCTTGGGAGGCTGAGGCAGGAGGATTAAGAGTTCAAGGCCAGCCTGGATGACATATTGAGACTGTGTCTCAGAATTGAAATAAAAAAGGGCTGCGGATGTAGCTCAGAGGTTGAGTGCACGTCTGGGGTACACAAGGCCCTAGGTTCAACCCCAGAACTGAGAGAGAGAGAGAGAGAGAGAGAGAGAGAGAGAGAGAGAGAGAGAGAGGAAGAAAAAAAAGGAAGAAAGAAAGAAAGAAAGAGGGCATGAAGGAAGGAAGGAAGGAGGGAGGGAAGGAAGAAAGAGAGAAAAAGAAAAGTAAAAATAAGCCTGCGCTGGGGGTGGTGGCGCACACCAGTTGTCCCAGCATGTGGGAGGCCAATGCAGGAGGATGATGAGTTCCAGTCCAGCCTGGGCTACATAGCAAGACCAGAGGTAGTGTGCATAGCTTACCGAGACCCTGACTCAAAATAAAAAGTAAAAAATGGACTGAGGGTGCAACCCAGCGGAAGAGCAATTGCAAAGTATGTGTGAGGCCCTGGGCTCAGCCCGTAAGTACCACAATAAACACATAAATACATAAATCCTTTTGGGAAACACTGAGCATGCCCAGATGCATTCCTGTCCGCTATTTTCAGTATGCAAGCTGAGCATGTGCAAAAATGTGCCTGTCCATCATTCTAACCTTCTCAACTTGCAGCCTGCGTAACTTAGCAAGACCCTGTCTCAAGGTAAAAAATAAAAAAGGGGCTGGGGGCAGCCCAGTGGTAGAGCACTGGCAAAGTGTTTGGCCTTGGTTCAGCCCCCTAGTACTGCAAAAAGAAAAAGAAAAGAAGGTTGTTGTTGTTGTTGTTAGGTGCTGTGGAGTCATTTCTGCCTCATAGCGACCCTCATAGGATTTTCAATGGCTGACTATTTCCAGGCTGCCTTGGGAGTGGATGGCCACATCCTTCTCCCATTTTTGCGGTGCTGGGAATTTAACCTGGGACCTCAGAGACTGCAGAGCAGCGCTCTACCAACTGAGCTAAATCCCAGCCCCATGAATAAGTATAGAATCCCCAATAAAATGCCTAAGGTTCCTTTGTTCGAGGAAGGCATTGTTTTTTGGTTTTTGGGTTTTTTTTTTGTGTGTGTGTGTGTGTGTATGGTACTGGGGGTTGAACCCAGGGTCTCATGCTTACATGCGTTCCAAGTGCTGGACCACTGAGCTGCACTGCCAGCCTATATTTTTACTTTTGTGAGACAGGGTCTTGCTAAATTACGCAGACTGCCTCTGGTCTCAAACTTGCGATTCTTCTGCCTCCACCTCCCGAGCCGCTGGAATTACAGACGTGCACCACCATCCCCGGCTTGAGGAAGGCATTGTTCTGAAAATAACTCCCAAGTTCAACTTTCTCCACTCTTTTTTTTTTTTTTTTTTTTTTTTTTGGTGGCACTGGGCAGTTGAACCAGGGCCTCACACATGCTTTGCCAGTGCTCTACCACTGAGCCATACCCCGAGCTCATTTTTCACTTCTTATATGCAGACAGGGTCTCTCTAAGCTACACATGCTGCCTCTGGCCTTGAACTTATGATCCTCCTGCCTCAGCCTCCCCAGTCGCTGGGATTATAGGTTTATAGGTGTGCGCCACCATGCCTGGCTCACTCTTATTTCTTGGCCATGCTCCTTTATGGTTTTGCACTCACTAAGATGCAACTCCACTGCGCTAGCTTACAATGTGGGGGACCAGGCCTGCCCATGTGGGTCCCAACTACACCCCTGGAGGCGAGGCTTACTCCTCCCCAAGGACAGCCCACCCTGCAAACTCAGTGTCCTGCCCCCTCCTGGGGCTGGGGCCACCCCTCCCCAGGGCCGAGCAGGAGGTACCTGAGGTGGCTCTTCTTCCACGAGACGGTGTGGAATATGGTGGACACCACAAAGAGGCTGCACAGGCCGAGGCCGTAGATCCAGGCGGAAATGGTCTCCCAGTCGTCATCCGATAGGAAGTAGAGGTTGGAACTGCCCAAAATGCTTGGAATGATCCAGAACTGGAGGGAGCAAGACAGGCACTGCAGGCCCAGCCTTCTGTGTGGCGCACAGGTGAGAATAGAGTCCCAGGATCCCCATGCACCCTCTCTCCCTTTTCCCTAGACCCCATTGCCCAATACACATCCAACATGGCGGCCACCAGGCCAATCCCACTGAAGAACTGGCTCATTTTACTGCATGGTAATGGATACAAATGTTTTTAGTCTTTTTCATTTTTTAAATTTTGCTAACTGATACATTGGGCTGGGATTTAGCTCAGTTGGTAGAGCCCTGCGCTGCAGTCTCTGAGGTCCCGAGTTCAATTCCCAGCACTGCAAAAATGGGAGAAGGGCCTGGCAACCCACTCCCAAGGCAATCCCGAAACAGTCAGCCATTGAAAACCCTATGAGGGTCTCTGTGAGTCAGATACTGACTCGACGGCACCTAACAACAACAACTGATACATCAAAGCTTTAAAAATGTACATGTTAATGTAGTATCATGAAAATTTTTATTTTGAGACAGGGTCTGGCTATGTAGCCCAGGCTCACCTTGGATCTCCCAAACCTCAATCCTCAGCCTCCCAAGTGCTGGGATCACCTGCAAGAGTCACTGTGCCTGGCTTCATGCAATGTTTTGATCATGTATACATTGTGTAATGTTTAAGCCACGTTAAACATACCCATCTCCTCAAATATTTACCATTGCTTTGTGGTGGCAATGTCCAAAATCCTTTCCTCTAGCTTTTTGAAATGGACACTCCATTATAGAGTCAAATGGAAATTCCAAGCGTGGCACAGCGGCGCATGCCGTCATCCCAACGACTCAGGAGGCGGAGGCAGGAGGATCATAAGTTCCAGAGGAGAGGCAGCCTATGTAACTTAGCAAGACTCTGTCTCAATGTAAAAAATAAAAAAGGGGCTGGGGGCAGCCCAGTGGTAGAGCACTGGTAAAGTGTTTGGCCTTGGTTCAGCCCCCTAGTACTGCAAAAAGAAAAAGGAAAGAAGGAAAAGGAAATAAAGAAATATAAGGGTTTGGTAGGTGCAGCTGCAGCAGGGACAGCCCGTGTTCCAGGCACTGGGAACAGAGTGTGCAAAGACAACGAGTCACATCTGCATTTAGGAAACAGTAAGTGGCTGACTTGGGAGCCCAAGGGCAAGAGCATGGCCGTGGCGCAGACCTGCCTGGGCGCGTGCCAGAGGACCAGGTGCTGTCCAAGGTACTAGGGAGCCACTGAAGGTTCTTAGAGCAAGAGAGACTCACACAGAGTTCCGCAGCCCGTTGTGCACAGGTGGCCTTCCCCACAGCCCCCACACCCTCCTGTGGTGGCCACGGGAGTCTAGAGAAGCAGGCCACTTAGAATGGGTTGTAGCCCAGCATGGGTGGGGAGACTGTCTTTCCCGTCCCACCTCAGCCCTCCGCCCTCCAGAGCCGACTCACAGCGTGGGTGGCGCAGTTGGCCGCATGTTCATACTCCGTGGGCTGGTACCGCTTGTGGGGTGGCACTCGGTGGTTCATGAACCTGGAATGAGAGGCAGAATTCTGGGAAGACTGGCTGGGAAAGCGGACCCGGGAGAACTCCCTGTGGGCCTGAAGACCTCAGCTGTTCAGGTCCCTTCTCTGCCTTCCCCTTCACCTCCTCCCCTCCTTCCTTGTCCCTTTCTGATTATATTTTCTTTACTCTAGCCAGACGTGGTGGCGCACACCTGTCATCCCAGCTATTCAGAGGCAGAGGCAGGAGGATTGGGAGTTCGAGGCCAGACCCAGTTTAGTGAGACCCTGTCTCAAGATTAAAAAATAAAAGGGGGGATGGGAATGTGGAGCACTTACCTACCATGTGCAAAAGAAAAAGAAAAGAAAACAGTTGGATGCAGTGGTGCACACTTATAATCCCAGCAACTCAGGAGGCAGAGGCAGGAGGATCGCAAGTTTGAGGCCAGAGGCAGCCTGGGCAACTTAGCGAGACCCTGTCTCAAATTAAAAAGTAAAAAATGGGCTTGGAGTGCAGCTCAGTGCTAGGGCGCTTGGCATGTATGTTCAAGGCACTAGGTCCAACCACACAGTACAGAAAAAAAAATATTGAGACCGGGTCTTGCTATGTAGCCCAGGCTGACCTCAAACTCAAAATCCTCCTGGCTCTGCCTCTAAATTCCGGGATTATGGGGATGAACTGCTGCACTGAACTGTATTATCTTCTTTTTCTTTCTTATTTTCTTTTTCTTTTGCACATCCTAGACAAATGCCTCATCACTGAGCCACACTTCCAGCCCCCTTTCTATTTTATTTATTTTATTTTAATTTTATTTTTTGTGGTACTGGGAGTTGAACCCAGAGCCTCGTGATTGCACACTCTGCAAGTGCTGGACCCCTGAGCTGTGCCCTCAGCCCACTTTTTTACTTTTTGAGACCAGGTCTCGCTAAATTACACAGACTGCCTCTGGTCTCCAACTTGCGATCCTCCTGTCTCTGCCTCCCGAGCTGCTGGGATTACAGGCGTGCGCCACCACACCCGGCTTCCCCCTATTTATTTATTTATTTATTTAGGCAAAGTCTTGCTAAGGTGCCCAGGCTGCCTCTGGCCTCAAACTTGTGATCTTCTTGTCTAATCCTCCATGCCAGGCTCCTCCCCCACCTGGAGACGCGATCCCTTGAGGTCAAGGAAAGGTCTCTGGAGGCCCAGGCTGGTGTGGAACTCGAGATCATCCTGCCTCAGCCTCCAAAGTGCTGGGGATGACAGGCATGGCCACCACACTTGGTGGTCTCCCCATTTGTAATACAGAGGTTACAACAGCCCAGGCTGGCCAGGAACTCAATATCCTCTCACCTCAGCCTCCTGAATTGCTGAGATCATAGGCAGACACCACAGTGCCTGGCTTAAAGTATAATTTATAGACAGTTTAGCTCCCCAGGGGTACAGCTCAACAAATTTTTATACACACACACACACACACACACACACACACACACACACACACACTACCACCGAGAAGGACCTAGCCTCCCCAAGGAGGCTATGACAATTTCCACTGCCACCAAGTGGGCTGGGGGAGGGTGGACCTCTGTGAAGGAATGGGCAAGGTGGGCAACTCCATCTGCAGCTGCAGGGTCTTCCTGCACCCATCACAGGCAGCAGGGCGTCCCTTCCCCTCTGTGCCGCTAATGAACACCAGCGCAGCGAGCCACCCACAGTGCCAGCCACTCATATTCGGGAGTGATGTCATGGTTGCCGTGGTGACCCAGGCCAGGCTCTTATTTATTTATTTCTGGGTTGCACAAGAGGCCCCTTGTCTGTCCCTTACGCTGAGCTATTGAGTGGTAACAAGGGAAGGAAAAAAGAGAGGCTGGGAAATGGGGGCCCAGAGGGTGAGGTGGGCAAAGGCCCAAGAAACAGTTCCCACCACCTCAAAGGCCCGAGAGCTTTTCTCTTAACCCCTTGGAGCCCAACTTCTTTCTTCTTTCTTTCCTTTTCTTTTTTTTTTTTGTGGTACTGGGGGTTGAACCCAGGTCCTCGTGCTTGCATGCTCTGCAAGTGCTGGACCACTGAACTGCACCCTCAGCTCATTTTTTTTTACTTTTTGGGACAGGGTCTCGCAAAGTTACGCAGACTGCCTCTGGTCTCAAACTTGAGATCCTCCTGCCTTCACCTCCGAGCTGCTGGGATTACAGGCATGCGCCACCATGCCCAGCTCCCCAACTTCTTTCTTTACAAACCTCCAGACAAGCACTTCAAAAAGATGACATGTGCTTTCTTTTCCACCCTCTTTTCTTGTTGTGTGTGTGTGTGTGTGTGTGTGTGTGTGTGTGTGGTACTTGAGGGTTTGAACCTAGAGCCTCTCACATATTTTGCAAGTGCTCCCTCCACTGGGCTGCACCCCCAGCCCTTTATTTATTTACTTATCTATTTATTTTTTGAGTCAAGGTCTCACTAAGTTACACAGGCTGCCTCTGGCCTCAAAGTCACAATCCTCCTGCCTCAGCCTCCCGAGTTGATGGGATTACAGGCCTCCACCACCACATCCGACTGGGGCAGCTTCTCCTGCTACTGCTGCTGCTGCTGCTGCTTCTCCTCCTTCTCCTCCTCCTGCCTCCTTCTCTTCTTCTTCCTCCTCCTCCTCTTCTTCCTCTTCCTCCTTCTCCTCCTCCTCCTCCTCCTCCTCCTTCTCTTCCTCCTCCTCCTCTTCTTCTTCTTCTTCTTCTTCTTCTTCTTTTCTTCTTCCTTGCACTAGTGGGGAGTTGAACCCAGGGCCCCATGTGTGCTTTTTGCAAGCACTCAACCACTGAGCCGTATCCCTAGCCCATTTTTTACTTTGCTTTTTTGACACAGAATCTCACTAAGTTACACAGGCTGCCTCTGGCCTTGAACTTGCAATCCTCCTGCCTCTGCCTCCCAAGTGGCTGAGATTAAAGGCTTGAGCCCCTACACCTAGTTTGGGGGCTTCATTTTTAAAAGACAAAATGCATATATCTAATGTAGATGCTTCAGAACTAAGCTGGCAGTCAGAAAGGCACTCAAGACTGCAGAACTGGGGTACAGAGCTGCTGGGGGGATAGACTAGGAAGGAAGGGGCAACAAATATTGTTTCTTACCTGGGATTGGTGTTACACATCTGTTATCCCAGTGATTTGGGAGGCTGAAGCAGGAGGATCACGAGTTTGAGGCCAGAGGCAGGCTCATAACTTAGCAAGACCCAATCTCAAGACAAAAAATTAAAAAGGGGCTGGAGGTGCAGCTCAGTTGCAGAGTGCTTGTAAAGTATGTGTGATGCCTGGGGTTCAACCCCCAGTACCACAAAAACTATTTTTTTCTTAGTATCTCTATGATACTTGATTGGCTACAATGTTTAATGTTCATTTGCTACTTTAGTGATTTGTTTTGTTTTTCTGTGGTGCTGTGGATTGAACACTCCCACATGTTAGGCAAGCATTCTGGCACTGAGCTATACACCCCTAGCCTTTCAGGAACCTTAAAGAAGAGAGAGAGAAAGAGAGGGGGGTGGAAAGAGGGAGAAAGAAATGAGGAAGGCAGGGAGGGAGGGAAGAAAAAGAAAGAAAGAAAGAAAGAAAGAAAAGAAAGAAAGAAAGAAGGAAAACTAATAAAGCAGAAACATTTTTAGTACTGAAATCTAAATTTGAGAGCCAGACGTGGTGGCACATGGTTGTAATCCCAGCACTCAGGAGGCTGAGACAGGAAGATCTTGAGTTTAAGGCCAGCCTAGGCTACAAGTGAGACCCTATCTTACAAAAAAAAAAAAAAAAAAAAAAAAAAAAAAAAAAAAAAAAAAAAAAAAAAAAAAA
>VMDO01000629.1:50432-102642 GCA_007922755.1 Pedetes capensis | reverse complement strand
GAGTGGGAGAGAAAGGAAAGAAAAGGAAAAGAAAAAAAGAAAAGGAAAAAGGAAGAGAAGGAGAGAAAGGAAAAAAAGAGAAAAGAAAAGAAAAAAGAAAAGGAAAGGTGAAAAAGAAGTCAGTATTCAAGAGCGGAGCTTCAGCGCTCTTGGCAGTCCAGGAGCTGCAGTGCTGGCTGAGTCCTGGGCCCCCCAGCTGTCCATCCCCCAACGGCACATGGGGACTTACCAGTGGGGAATTCACACCCTGCCATCCTAGTGACAAACCCCAGGCAATGCCAGACAGTGGGTCACTCGCTAACTCGAATGCCATCACCTGCCTGAGCAAGCCACCAGCAAGCCACCAAGGCTAGGACAAAGGCCAGAGAGTATCAGGGGCGGGAGTGCCCTAGGGGTCAGTAAGGGGCTTGGGGCCTGGGCCTGGGCTGATTCTCCCCTCCCCTGCAGCCTCAAGATCAGCTTCTGTCCCCACCCCACCCCCCCAGCCACCCCCGCAGGGGTCTGGGGCCCTCAGAGGGAGCCTGGGTCCGTGCCTGTCGGTGGCGACCCTGAGTCCCTTGGACAAGGGACTAAAGAGGCTCGCCGGGCTCACAGACAAAGGGGCATCTGTCTGTCTGTCTCACAGAGGCCAAGGACAGCCAGGGCCAAGCGGCCCCCAGGAAGTCCGTCTCCCCCGCGCCAGCGCCTGGGTGACTTCTTTGTTGCCTTTGCAGAGCTCAGGGCCCCTTCTGCCAGGCTGGCAGCGTCTTGGCTTGAGTCTTTGGGAAAGAGTTCTTATGCTGGTGCCACCCAGGCATGGCCATGAGATCAAAATCCCAGGGCACAGAGGGCTGGGGACAGGAAGGGGAAACTGAGGCTGGGCCTTGCGTCTGGTCTGAGGGACTCTGCAGGGGAGAACACAGAGCTGAGCCAGAGAGGGGCACTGGGCACAGGTCCCGGGCCCGGTGGCACTGACTGGACCAGCTTGGGACCAGCTCTGGGCCTGCCACCCGCTCCTTGGCTCCCTGGAAAATCTCCCCTTGGCCTCTAAAGGGAGGACCCTGCCTGGCCTCCTTGCCTCCCGGGCAGCTCCTGGGAGGCGTTGTCAGAGGAGGGGCCGTGGGAAGTGCCCCATGCTATAAGGGGGGGTCAGGGAGTGGGCTCCCCCCAACAAACCTGGGGGCCTCTTTGCCCCCATGCCTGCCCAGCTTGCTAAGGAGCCATCCTCAATGGAGCGGTCCACAGACGCCAGCCTGGTCAATGAGCCTGCCTTCCACCTAATTTAGAGGTCTCATCCGCCAATCACAGCCCAGCTATTCCTATGACATCACCGGCAGCCAATCAGAGCCCCAGATCACCAGGCACTGGCCAGTCTCTCCTCTCTCTCCCTCCCTCCCTCCCTGTCTTCCTCCCTCTCCCTCTCTCTCTCTCTCCCCCTCCCTCCCTTCCTCCCTCTGTCTCTGTCTCTCTGCCTCTCTGCCTCTCTGTCTCTCTGTCTCTCTGTCTCTCTGTCTCTCTCTGTTCCCCTCTCTGTGCTGGGGATGGAGCCCAGGTCCCCATGCACGCCAGGCAAAAGGTCCACCACAGAGCTGCACCTGCAGCGGCAGCGTTACTTGTAGAGTTGATACATTTTCAAGGAAAAGCAAAGGACCCTTTGTAACACCTGAGCTGCTGGTGGAAGGGGTGGAAGGGCATTTCTAACTCCCAGGCATTTGCTCTTTTTTATTTTCTGTCTCTGATGCCACCCTAGCCAGGGGGACCTCTTCAGTGTCTAGGACGCCCCCCACCCCCGAAGTCTTGTCCTTACTAACTTGTTCTACCCACTTCACAGAGGGCGTTGAAGCCAGTTGCTCTGCCCCTGACACTCCTCACCACTGCCCACTCCTGCGAAGCCTGCAGCAAAGGGTGGATGAGGGGATTGGGCAACACTGGACATCCTGTCTGAGGAAAGTTCTGGATTTTCAGCTTTAGATTTGGAGCCCAGAGGCCAGCACGTTTGTCTTGCAGCCCAGCCCTGGCTGTGTGACCCAGAGAACCACACTTGGCCTCTCTGAGTCTGAAATTCTTCTGAAAACTTCACGAGTTGCCTGTGAGTGTGACAGCCAGACAGGGTTTTTGCTTTTCTCTCTGGATGCTCGCTGAGCCCCGGGGGACTTTACTCAAATTCTTTTATCTTCTCCTCTCACACCCCTTAAAGACAAAGGATCACATTCCCGTTTGGAAACAGGTGCCTGGCAGAGACAGGGCTCCACCAAGTGAACAAATTAAAAGTGGGCTGGAAAAGCAGCTCAGTGGTGGAGCACTTGCCTAGCATGCGGCAGGCCCTGGGTTCCACCCACAGTGGTGCAAAAAAGAAGAGAAAGAGAGAGGGAGAGAGAAAGAAGGGAGGGAGGGAGGGAGGAGACCAGCCGAGGAGACCCTTCTAAGAGGATCCCAGACTGAACTCTGTTGGGAAGAACTCTCCACAGAAAATGAGCATACCCTCGTTCCTTCCTAGGGAAACCTTAGCCCAGAGATGGGGGTGCCAGGAGTGAGCCCCCTCCTGCTGGGACCATGCATGCCCTGGGTGAGCCTGTCCCAGAGGCCAGTGGGGCAGCCCTCAAGCTGATTGTGCCCATGGTTTGACTCTTGGTGCCCAAACTATGCCCTGTAAACGGTCTGGTAGAATATGCTGGAAATGCCCACCCTCACCACAGCTCAGCCCCAACAACACCCAAGTTCCAATGCGCAATTCCAGGTAGGACGGAGCAGAGAAAATTTCAGAGCCAAAGGCTCTGTTGTTGTTGTTGCTGTTGTTAGGTGCTGTGGAGTCACATCCAACTCATAGTGACCTGATGTATTACAGAATGAAACACTGCCCTGTACTGTGCCAGGCATATGATCTTTTTTATGTTTAAGCCCTTTGTTGTAGTCACTGTGTCAACCCATCTAGTTGAGGGGCTTCTTTTATTTCATTGACCCTCCATTCTTCCAAACATGATGTCCTTTTCCAGGGATTGGTCCTATTGTTGTTGGTAGGTGTCATCGAGTCGTGTCCAACTCATAGTGACCCTCATAGGGTTTTCAATGGCTGATTGTTTTGGGATTGCCTTCGGGAGTGGATTGTCACATCCTTCTCCCATTTTTGTGGTGCCGGGAATCAAACCCGGGACCTCAGAGAGTACAGAGCGGCACTCTACCAACTGAGCTAAATCCAAGCCTGGTATTGGTCCTGGGACATGCTAAAGCTGGTTGGCAGCCCAATGCCATTCCCCATGTGCAGGATCCAGGCATCCTGAGCAAAGCAGCCACCTGCTCCAGGAAATTGACTCCCCCGGAGACCCACGTTGTAGGGCAGAATGTGCGTGCACGTGTGCACATTGCGCGCCATCCCGGCAGCTTCACAGCTGAAACCCCATCCATGCATCTAAGAATATCCATGCTCCAAACACAGCCTGATGGACGCGTTCCCCCTGGGAGCCTTTCTTTGAAAGAAATGCAAGCTTGGCTTTATCCTGGGTTCAACCACTTTGGAATACTGAGTGCTGCGACTTTGCGGGAGGTTGGAGCGGGGAGGCAGAGTCGTCTTCATTAAGAGAAGACCTTGCAACATCACAAAGCCGCAGCCCCTAATGAAACAATTGATTGAGACCATTATAACCACCGGCGTGGAGGCCACTGGCTGAGAGGTTGCCAAGCAACGGGATGCGAGAAGGGAGCCAAGCAAGGCCCCAAGATGAGGCCGCAGGCCCCTCTGGTCAATCTAGTGTTGCTGGAAGCAGGTTGGCCAGATGTCTCGTGCCTCTAGGTGAGATGGAACATATCATGTGGTCTCTGATGTTTCTTGCTTTGCTGCCAAAAATGTCACTACTAAACCTAATTGTGTCCCAATAGTTGTTGTTGTTAGGTGCCGTCGAGTCAGTATCCAATTCATAGTGACCCTGCATACAACAGGCAAAACACTATTGTCAGTGCTTCTCTGCTGTTCATAGGGTTTTCAATGGTGGATTGATTTTGGGAGTGGGTTGCTGGGTCCATCTCCCAAGCCTACAGCACCTGGTGTTCCCAGGCGGTCTCCCATCCAAGTACTAATCAGGTCCGACCCCATTTAGCTTCCGAGATCTGACGGGATCGGATGCCTCAGGGATACAGCTGCAAGCATCCCAATAGTAGGGCTGCCCCAATATGGGAGTCACCAGCCACCTGTGGCTAATATAAAGTCATTTCAAAATAAATTAAAGAAAAGAAATAAAAATAAATAAATGAAAGCATGCCTGTACCCTAGCTACTCAGGATGCTGAGGCAGGAGGATCACTTGAGTTCACGAGTCTAAGACCAGGCCAGGCAATACAGTGAGCCCATGTCTTAAAAATAAAAGGATAAGCTGGGCGTGGTGGCGCACGTCTGTAATCCCAGCGGCTTGGGAGGCGGAGCCAGGAGGATTGCAAGTTCGAGACTAGAGGAAGTCTATGTAACTTAGCGAGACCCTGTCTCAGGAAGTAAGGGAAAAAAATAAAAGGGCTGGGGGTGCAGCTCAGTGGTCCAGCACTTGCAAAGCATGCAGGTGTGAGGCCCCGGGATCAACCCCCAGTACCACAATAAATAAATAAATAAATAAATAAATAACAGGATAAAATGTTCTTTTATCTTTTTTTTTTTGAACAAGCAGGTTTAACCCAGAGCCTCCCACATACCTAACAAACGTTTTGAGCTGCACCCCCAGCCCCTTTTATATTTCTTTGCCTTGAAACAGGGTCTCACTAAGTAATGGCAGTTGCCTCTAGCCTCAAACTCGTTATCCTCCTGCCTCTGCCTCCCGAGTCCCTGGGATTACAGGTGTGCACCACCGGGGCCCAGCTCAAAATCCTTTTTAATAAATTAAGATTGAAAATTCAGTTCCTGAGTCACACTGGCCACCTCTCCATGCTCAGGAGCACTGGGAATCACCGCTGGGGTTGTGCGGAGTAACAGTGGTTGCAGCTATGGAAGAAAATGTCCTGACCAACTCAGTGTGGAGGCACCCACCCGTAGTCCCAGCAGACAGCAGGCTGAAGCGGGAGGATGGCGAGTTCCAGTCCAGCCTGGGCTACACAGGGAGTTTGAGGCCAGCCCAGGCTACCCACCGAAAATGTCCTGACCAGGAGGTAAGTACCTAAGTGGTATCTTTTGAGATTTATCTTCAAGCATTTAGAGAAAAAGCAAAGAAATGAAGGAGAGATGGTGAAATGCTAGTACTTGTTCATTTTAGTCTCTGGGTGTCAGGGGCTTATTATACTGTTCTCTGTTTGTGAATGAAATTTTCCCAGCAAGAATAGTGAAATATTTGTGTCATTTCAAAATATGCACCACACATACACACAATACTATTAACTGCTAAAAGAAACAGTGGCTTTATAGAGGAGACACAGGTTGGACATCTACTTAAACAAGAGATTGGATCAACATCTCCAGATGTGCCTGGCACAGTGGCACACACCTATGATCCCAGCGATTCAGGAAGCCG
This sequence comes from Pedetes capensis, assembly GCA_007922755.1. NCBI lineage: Eukaryota > Metazoa > Chordata > Mammalia > Rodentia > Pedetidae > Pedetes > Pedetes capensis. Next base: position 97,181 of record VMDO01000629.1, on the reverse strand, counting down.
GGGCTGGAGGATCACAGGTTGGAGGCCAGAGGCAGCCTGCATAACTTAGTGAGACCCGGACTCAATTTAAAAAATAAATAAAAATAAAAATGGGGCTGGGGGTATAGCTCAGTAGTAGAGCACTTGCAAAGTATGCACAAGGCCCCAGGTTCAGCCCTTCTGTACCAAAGAAACAAAGTAAAAACAAAATCCTCTGATGTGACAGGTCACCACGTGGGTCTCCCGTCATCATGCACCCAGGACACAGCATCACTTCTGCCAAGAACACGGAGCTTGAGCGTAATCAGAAGGAGCCACCCTGTGACTCTAAATGGAGGAACAGTCTGTGAAGCAGACAGTCTGGACACTTCCAAAATGTGGAAGCCCTGAAGGGCACGGACGGCTGGGGAGGATTCCGGATTAAGGGAGGCCGCAGGGCTGTGCCGATGCAGGATTCAGGACTGGACGCTGAGTCAGAGGAAGCTGCACAGAATGGCAATTGGGATGGTTGTTGGCACAGGAGGTCAAATCTGAACATGGAACCTCCATTAGACTTATGGTCTGGACGTTCCTGTCTGTTCGAAATTCCTATGTTGCAAGGCCAAGTGTGATGCCTTGCCGGGGAGGCAGGTTTGGGGTGATGAGGTCCAAACGGAGGAGCCCCATGAATGGAATTCACACCCTCATAGTCCTTTCTCACCCTCCTTCGGACATGTGAGGGTACAGGAGAATTCAGCCATCTGCACCCTGGAAAAAAAATCAATCCTTGCTGGGACCCTGAGCTCAGGCCTGCAGCCTCCAGAGCACTGGGAAATACATTTCCATCATGTATAAGCTGCCTGGTCTGGGGAGTTTTGCAAGAGCATCCTAGACAGGTTAAGTCTTGTGATGATGACATCGCATCAAGGTAAGCGGGGTGTAGTGGTGCACACCATAATCCCAGCACTCAGGAGGCAGGAGCAGGAGGATCACTACAAGTTCCACACCAGCCTGGGCTATGCAACAAGACCTGGTCTCAAAAAACCCATATATTTATACATATATATGGTAATTTAAAAATATTGCATTGATGCTATTATGGTTTCAATATGAAATGTACCCTACAGATACAGGGTTTCAATAAGTTTCACAGGCTGCCTCTGGCCTCAAACTCTCGATCCTCCTGACTCAGCCTCCTGAGTGCTTAGAGTAAAGATGTGTGCCACTGCATCCAGCTCACAATGAGTGTTTTCTTTTTTTCTTTTCTTTTTCCTTTTTGTCTTTTTCTTTCTCTCTCTCTCTCTCTCTCTCTCTCTCTCTCTCTCTTTCTTTCTTTCTTTCTGTTCTTCTTTCTTTCTTCTTATTTTTCCAGTACTTCAGGGGAGCTGAACTCAGAGCCTTACACATGGTAGACAACTACTCTACCACTAAGCTGCACCCCCAGCCCCTTTTTTGTTTTTTATCTTCAGAAAAGTTCTTGCAAAATTGCACAGGCTGCCTCTGGCCTTGAACTCACGATCCTCCTGCCTCCACCTCCCAAGTCACTGGGATGACAGGCGTGAGCCCCTACGCCAGCCAATGAATGTTTTCTTGATGGTCCTCACCCATGTCAGACATAATCCCAGCATGATCCAACCTCTCTCTCCTCCCTTTCCTACCCCTCCCCAAGCTACAAGACTTCAACGGTAGCCGTAATTATTAACATCAGGGCCATAGGAGCCACAGGCCCCTGACCCCTCAAGTGTCCTCTTGACCTCCGGGGCTCCAGCTATCTGGCTGCTGAGATCTGCCCATGTCACAGAGCTCAGTGGCGGCAGAGGTCTGAACCTCACCCTGGGGGCTCTGGCTGCTTGGACTTAGGACAGATCTGGAACAAGGTGGCCAGAGAAGGGCGGGCTGCCCTGGAGGGAAGAACTGGAAAGGGTTGAGACCTGAGGTCAGAGAGATCTTGGCAGAGACTGGTCCCCCTCTCCCCTGCCTGCTACCAGCTTTCCTCTGTAACATGGGGGTACCGGACTTCTCCAGCACGGCGCGAATGGATTAGAATCAGTGTACATAACGCTCAGAGGAGTACAGAATATACCAGACAGTCAGTTCATGGTATATGTCATTAATCAGAACAGCAGCAGTTTAGGAAATTAGGAATGAGTGCACCCAAACCTTAGTGCCCCCCCAAATGTCTGTCAGCTTGTCCTGCAGTGGGGGCTTGCATGTTGCCATGATGCTGAAAGCTATGCCACCAGTATCTCAGATACAAGCAAAACCACGTGGTGGACAGGATTCAGCTGAGCTTCCAGACTAACACAGACTAGGGAGGAGGACCTGGCAGGCCACTCTCAAAACAATGAGCCACTAAAAGCTCTGTGAAATAGCAGAGAAGCACTGTCAGATATAGTGACAGAAAATGAGCCCCCCAGGCTGGAAGGCATTGAAGAAACAACTGGGGAAGAGCTGCCTCCTCAAAGTAGAGCTGACTTTAATGACAGGAGTGGAGGCACCAGATAGGCATCCTACAACCAGGTGGGGAGAGGTGGGAACTTTCAGCCCCACCTCTGGACCTCGGAGAGGGAGAGAGGGACTCTGTCTCGAATGACCAGTGATTTAAGCAACCATGCCCAAGTAATGGCACTTGCATATTTTGTGGTTGTTGTTTTGAGTCAGTCTCACTAAATTGCACAGGCTGCGTCGGGCCTCAAACTCGAGATCCTCCCGCCTCTGCCTCCCTAGCGCTGGGATCACAGGCGTGGCCACCACACTAGGCTCCTCCCCGTCCTTCAGAGGAGATCCTGCAAGGTTGAGACAGGGTTTCGCAAGGCCCAGGCTGGCCTGGAACTCATGATTTTCCTGAGTCTACCTCCCAAGTCACTAGGATCACAGGTGTGTGTCACAGCACCGGCCAACACTTAGTTTTTAACTTTTAAAAAAAAAGATGAAAGATTTATACACTCCAAAGAGATACCAGATTGTAGGTTTTTAACTTTAAATATTGGATATATAGCACGTGGGCTACTCCTCGTGTACCTGGGTTCCCCAAAAATGTCTGGCCAGCCGGGCAGTGAGCAACAGAGGAGGCCAACTCGCAGACGTGTGTTCTGAGAGTTCTGCCAGTCTCTGCCCAGGCATGGGCAGCGGACAGGACTCCAAGTCCGAATGTGAATCCCCATGTCTCATGGGGAGTAAGATCTGGGGTGCGGGGCACGTGCTCATCAAGTGACAGTTATTGGGATTGTTATCATCCCCATAGCTGGGGCTGCCATTGGCACTGGTTGGCACTGGTGTGGTTAATAGGAGAGGCTGGAAGGGAAAGAAGGCAGCAAACCCATTTGTTCTGAGACCTTGTGCCAATCAAACGGGCAGAGAAAACATACCTATAGGCAGCACTGCTAGGAAGGTTGGACAGGGTGATGTTGCCAAGTGCTGGGCACGTGGTCAAGGTCCCTCTGCAATGAATTAGCAAGGCAGATGCGAGTGACCTCTACCCACCGCCCTCGCTCTGCGCACACAGAAACCCACTGAAGTCTGAGAGGTCTCTACCAAGAAGAAAAGATTTCCCAGGCAGCCCCACAGACCTTTTAGAAACTGCCTCAAAACCTCTCTGCAAGCTGAGTGTCGCGGTGCACACTAATCCCAGCAACTGTGAAGGTGGAGGCAGGACGATCGCAGGTTCGAGGCCAGAGGCAGCCAGCATAATTCAGGGAGATCCTGTCTGAAGATAAAAAATATTTAAGGGCCTTCGAGTGGAGACCAGTGGTAAAGTGCTTGCAACATATCCATGAGGTCCTGGGTTCACTCCCCAGCAATTCAAAAATGGAAAGAAGGAAGGAAGGGAGGAAGGAAGGAAGGAAGGAAGGCAGGCAGGCAGGCAGGCAGGCAGGCAGGCAGAGGAAGGGAAGAGAAGAAAGAAAATAAGAATGAAAGGAGAAAGGAAACAGAGAAAGAGACCCCCTCTGGCAGCTAGGTGCCATTGTACATGCCTGTCATCCAGTGACTTGGGAGCAGGAGGCAAGAGGATCATGAGTTCCAGGCCAGAGGCAGCCTGTGCAACTTAGCGAGACCTTTCTCAAAATAAAAAGTGAGAAAGGGGCTGGGTTGCAGCCCGCCCACAAAAAATAAGGGGAAAAAAAACCCTTTCTGGAGAGAGACAGACTGTAAACGATAACGGTGACATAAATAGCCAACACTTTGAGCACCCATCTGCACACCAGATGCTGCAAAAGATGCCTCACAGATATGATCTTCATCATCCCCAGGATAAAGTGTTTACAGAACTTGTGGCCGTTCAGAATACCAGGAGTATGAGTGGGTCTAAGTGGCGCTGAAGGAAGGGACATTCGGTAGTAAGACAGGTGATGAAGTCTACAGAGGGCCAACGAGGGCCACCGGGAGCCTTACCAAGCCCATTCAGCGCACTCTTGAGGACGAGAGCAGAGCCCAGTGAGGGCAGAATTAAAGCCCATGATCAAGTATGCGTGGGGCCCTGGGTTCAGCCCCCCAGTGCCACAAAATAATAATAATAATAATAATAATAATAATAATAATAATAATAGCAACAACAACAACAAGGAGGAAGTAGAAGAAGAAGAGGAAGAAGAGGAGGAGGAGGAGGAGGAGGAAGGAAGAAGGAAGAAGAAAGCACCCTTTTGATGTGAATGTGAAAAATGATGCCAGCCCGTCTCAAGTTCATCAGACTAGGGCTCTAAACACACCTGCCCACTCCACCCACGAAGGTGAAGACCTCAGACCAGCAAAGGTGAAAGGTGATGGGGTGCAGGTCAGGCAGGACGCCCTTGCTGCTTCCCCAGCTCTGCCTGCTCTCCTGGAAGACCCCTGGAGACTTGGAGAAACTTTGAGAGGCTTTCCATGCCAGCTTTCAGGCAAGCGGCCCCCCCCAAAAAAAAATCCTAGAGAAACTGAGTAATTGTAGCCCCCAACTTCCACGCCCTTAACTGAGAGCCTAGGCAGCAGGAGTTAAGACTTCTTTCCGCTCAGCAGTCAGGTTAGGAACATCTGTCGCGGCCAATGTACAAAACAAACCGAGGCTCAGCGGGGACCCGGAAGACCAGGAAGTCCAGGCAGCTTCTCCTGGGTCCTGAGCCTCAGTTTCCCCAACTGTAAAAAGGGCTCAGCCACTCCTCTGCCCTGCCATGAGGGTGGGCAGAGAGGGCGCGCGCAAACGCCCTTCCTAGCTAACCACAGCACGCGGTGGAGATGGAGCAGCTACCGCCGGCCCCCCTGGCTCCGCGCTAAGCGCTTTCCGAGATCGCCCCACTTAATCCCCGCAGGGCCCCTGGCCACGGGGACGTCAGGATGCCGTGCTGCAAACGTGTGAACTGAGGTTCAGACAGGGGAAGCAACCAGCCCCAGGGCACCCAGCGAAGAGAGGAGGCTCCGGGCTCCCGCGCGGCTCTGGAGTCCGGGGCGCAAAAGCGGGGCGCAGATGTCAGGCAATTACGACGCCAACGCTGTCTGGTTTCTGGTTCACTGGGGCCCCGGGCGTGGTCCACCTGCCCAGTGCAATGTCCTCGGCAGAGCGGCAAGGAGCGCCCCGGGCAGGCAGGCCCCCGCGCCCCGCTCACCTGGCGTATTTGGTCTTCTGGAAATCCAGCAGCCTGGCTGGGGCGAACATCGCGGCCGTTCCATCGGCCCCCGGCCCCGGGCTCAGACGCGGGGCCGCAGCGGGAGGCGCAGCAGGTGGGAGGGCGCGGGCCGGGGGCTGCGGGGGCCGAGCGGACCCGTTAGGCGCCCAGAGCCGGAGCCCGAGGCGGAGGCGCCGGGAGCTGCAGACGCCAAATCCCGGAGCAGATGGTGGCGGGGGCGGGGCGGGGGCGGGGCGGGGGGCCCCTAGCGCCTCCAATCGCCGGGCCCCGAGCCCCCTCCCGCTGCCCTGGGCTAGACCGAGCCGCCGCTGTCCACCTGCGGCTCGCGCGCCCCTGGGAGGCCCGACAGCCCCGTGGGACCCGCCTGGGAACGGCCACAGTCCCCGGGACCCCTCCCCACCCGTCACAGGGCGACTCTGGAGACCCTCAGGACCGGAGACGGGGACATTCACAGCATCTGGATGCGAGATTCCAGTGTGGACGGGACATCCGCGCCCGCAGCCTCCATCCCCGGACCGTCTACCAAATCCAGCTTTCTCCCTTAGGGGAAACTTGTCTGCGTTATGGGCTATGGGAAACCAAAACAGCCCTGGGGACCTGGGAGGGCAAGGGGGCCTTGGATGTAGCAGAAAGTTCAGCCCTACCTGGGGGACCCAAGGATTGGACCCCGAGTTGAAAGGAAGGCCTCTCCTCCCCAATTCACGTTCCACCTCCCTCCCAAGCCCCAGTTCCCTGTTCCTTTGTATTTTTTCATTTGTCTGTTTTTGTTTCATTGGTTGGTTTGGTTTTTTTGGAACAGAGTCTCTCCATGCCACCCAAACTGGCCTGGAATTCAGTATGTCCCTCATGCTGGCCTGGAACTTAGGTCACTCCACCTGCCTCAGTTTCCAAGTGCTGGGATTACAGGCATGACCACCACACCAGGCTTCCCTGTGCCTTTTTTTTTTTTTCCTCTCGGTACTGGGTGTTGAACCCTGGGCCTCCTGCTTTTATGCTTTGCAAGTGTATACCACTGAGCTGTCGCCTCCAGCCCATCTTTTTTATTTTATTTTATTTTTTTTAAAATAAAAGGCAACTACACTTTCTGAATATACTTGCCTGTCTGTTCTGTTGAGGAGGTTTGCAATGTTCTGAGTAGATGGCAGAATATGGGGTTTTTTTATTGGAAATTTTTAATGTACACCTTAATGTAATTCATTCTGACATGCTTTTCATTGTGACATTTCCATATATGCGTTTTGTTGAACATTATCCAGATAAGTTCCCCCTTACCCTCTTGTGCGCTTCCCCCCCATCCCATCTCCCCCACCAACGACTTCTCTTCCATTTGCTTGTCTTTTTATGGTAATATTTTTCTATATATTCTTGGGTTCCAATTCTGTTTAAGATAGAAATTTTTCTGTAGTGCACTTTCTTTTTACATTGTCAGTATTATTACATGAATTTTCTAGTCCATCTATAATAATACCATTCGTAGCTTTTTATTATTATTATTATTATTATGTTCCAACCTCTGCATAGGATTTAAAAATGTGGAACGCTTCACAATTTTGCATGTCATCCTTGCACAGGGGCCGTGCTAATCTTCTCTGCATCATTCCAATGTTAGTGTATATGCTGCCGAAGAGAGCACTTCTTTTTTTTTTTTTTTTTTTTTTTGAGCCAGGGTCTCGCTAAATTATGCAGGCTGCCTCTGGTCTCAAACTTGCGATCCTCCTGCCTCTGCCTCCCGAGCCGCTGAGATGACAGGCGTGTGCTCTCCCTGTGCCTTTTTAGTCCAAGGGTTGGTTTGAGATCTTGCTGTGGAGATAACTCCACCCTCGCCCTCTGCCCCAAGGAGCTAGATCAAGAAGTAAAAATCAAAAGCCCACCACCTAATTCCTCACCTGATTCATTCTTGCTTTCCAAATGCTGGGTTTAGGGTGGGCACACACACCTGTGGCTGGTGAGGACCAGAGGGTTAGACAGGAACCTGGTTCAAAGGCCACTGGGGTGGGAAGGTGTTGACGGCTGATAGGAGGGGGTGGAGGGCCCTGGAAGCAGAGGCAAGCGGAGTGGATCAGGGGTTCTTAAGAGGTTGGGTTAATAGCAGGGGAAACTGGACACAGTAAGGCAAGCCTGTCATCCAGCACCTCTGGAGGCAGAGGCAGGAGGATTGTGAGTCTGAGGCCAGAGACAGCCTGCTTAACTTAGTGAGACTGCGTCTCAAGATGAAAAGTAAAAAACGAGCTGAGGGTGCAGCTCCATGGTTGAGCAGCTGTCAAAGCATGCAGGTGAGGTCCTAGGTTCAACTCCCCAGTACTGCAAAAAAAAAAAAAAAGAAAGAAAGAAAGAAAGAAAAGAAAAAAGAAAGAAAGAACGAAAGACAGAAAAGAGGGACATGGGGGTAGGGGAGGTAGGGATGATCCCTGGGATTTTGGCTGGCCCCACTAGATTACTCTTCATGTCACTTAGGGGTAGGGGGTGCAGATCAGAGGAAGAGAAAAGCCGGGGGTGGGAAGATCACCTGTTGGGTTTTGGCCAGATGAACCTGATGTCAAGGTAGAATGAAGCAAAGGGTCTGGACCGGAGGGGCCAGCAGCGTGGGAAGCCCACCTAGTGAGACATCCACCTTTGACCTTGCCAGGAAAGTTCCTGGCTGAGCCAGAAAGATCCTCATGGCCATGCCTTCCAACTTGCTTTTTTTTTTTTTTTTTTTGGCGGTACTGGGGTTTGAACCCAGGGCCTCACACTTGCATGCTTTGCAAGTACTGGACCACTGAGCTACACTCTCAGCCCAGTTGTTTTTTACTTTTTGAGACAAGGTCTCACTAAGTTATGCAGACTGCCTCTGATCTCGAACTTTCGATCCTCCCACCTCTGCCTCCTGAGCCACTGGGATTACACTGGTGTGCCACCGCACCCAGCCCAACTTGCTTATCTTAACACCTGGACTTCAAATATTGTCGCTACCCGCCTCCTGGGAATACTGACACTGACATTTAATTAAAGTTAAATAAAATTTAAAATGTAGCTCCGGAGCCAGGCGTGCCGGTGCACACAGGTCATCCAGCCCTCGGGAGGCGGAAGCAGGAAGATCGCAAGTTTGAGGCCAGAGGCAGCCTGTGTCATTTAGCAAGACCCTGCCTTAAAATTAAAAATAAAAAATGGGCTGGGGGTGCAGCCCAGGAGTAGAGCACTTGCAAAAGCACATGCGAGGCCCCGGGTTCAACCCCTAAGTCCCGCAAAATAAAATAAAATAACAAAATAACACGTCATGCCTCAAAGGAGCCACAGGGGCTGGTGGCAACTGTAGGGGGTTATTTGCAACAATGCAGAAAGTTCTATGGGCCAGCGATGTGCTGTGAAATCATGGTGTCAACACAGTGGACGCAAGTATCATCCTGAAGTGAAACATCTAGAAGACGTGGTCACCCAGAAGGAGAAGGCATGATCATCGACTTTTGCTTCTGTGTGTGCCTGGCTGGACTGAAGAGATGTGTCCTCCTGCAAGTTACAGATACCAAGTAAGCTGTGGCTCTGCAGTCCGCACCACCTGGAAGAGGGAAACTGAGTCTGAGGGGGTCACAGACCTTCTCAAGAGCACACAGCAAGGATCTGCCACTGGCTTTGCCTGGTTCTTTGGACTCTGAGCTTGTTGCCCAAAACACCTCCTAGAAGCTCTGCTGATCATGCAGCCCTCTAGTTGTTAGGTGCCATCGAGTCAGTATCCGACTCATAGTAACCCTCATAGGGTTTTCAATGGCTGACTGTTTCGGGATTGCCTTGGGAGTGGATTGCCAGGTCCTTCTCCCATCTTTGCGGTGCTGGGAATTGAACTCGGGACCTCAGACTGCAGCGCAGCGCTCCACCAACTGAGCTAAATCCCAGCCCATGCAGCCCTCTAGGAGACAGAAATCGAGGTGACGCAGCCCCAGCTGAGTCCTGCACTGGCTGGCCCTGCCCCAACCCTGCAGGCCCAGCTCTCACGCTCGCCTGCATTTGGACGCTTCTGTGCCCCAGCCGCACCACCACCCTAGCCTTCAACCAGGACACCCAGCAAGCTCCTTGCTGGCTTTGCAAGGGTGAACGGCCCCAGCAGCCTGACACCCCTTGGCTCCCTCTTTCCCCGGGAGTCCACGCCAGGCTCAGGTGGCCACCAGTGGCCACAGGTCCCAGGAGGCTGGTGTCAGACCTCCCCAGGTCGCACAGCTCTCCCCCTTCAAGCAGGTCTTAGCTGTGACCTCCACAGGGACCCAAAGTAGACCCCAGAGATGAAATATAAGCCTCGAAATGGATTTTTTTTCCTCCACCAGCTACAGAAGGTGAATAAAAACTAAGTTACTATTTTTACTGCCAGGATCCGGTTGTTATGGCAACGGAGGACCTGACTCCTGCTCCGAAGTCAAGGTTGGATCGCATCGGATCGGGGAGGTGACAGAGGTGGCTGCTGGGTGGTCATTGTAAGGAAGACGGCACCCTCCCACACCGGAAGTCCAATCTGTCCACCCACCCTGCCTCCCGGCTATCCTGGGCCATTTTGGCTCCCGTTGGTGCAAGGCAGCCTCTTGGCAGCTCTGTGGCCTCAGGCCCAGCCCAGCCTTGTCCCCAAAGCCTTTCTTTCACACTGCTGTGGGACAGCTCAGGCTGTAGACCTCACCTGGCCGAGACCCGCCCTCCCTACTCCTCCTTCGCTACGCACCTGAGGCACCAGGACCCACCCAGCTATGCCCGTTGGACAGTGGCTACAGCTCTGCAAGTGGCCTCACCTGACTTCAGCCACCACCTAGATTGGTGTCCTAGGCCATGTGCTAAACACTCAGCCTCAGTTTCCTCTTTTTTGGCAGTACAGAGGGTTGAACTCAGGACCTCCCACCTGCTTGTGTAGGTCCCCTATGACCAAGCTGCACCCCAGCCCATGTTTTTTACTTTTTATTGTGAGACAGGGTCCTGCTAAGTTACACAGGCTGCCTCTGGCCTGGGACTCGCGATCCTCCAGCCTCCGCCTCCCGAGTGCTGAGATCACAGGCGTGGCTGCCACGCCAGGCTCCTCCCCCACCTGGAGACCAGATCTCTCGAGGTTGAAACAGGGTCTCTCAAGGCCCACGCTTGTGTGGAACTCACGATCCTCCTGCCTCAGCCTCTGCAGTGCTGGGATGACAGACGTGGCCACCATGCTCTGTAGCTTCCCCATTTGTAACACAGGGGTTACAACTGCCACCTTGCAGGCCTTCAGGAAGGGCAGAGGAGGGGCTCGACACTGTCATACAAAGCTTATTGTTGGGCTGGGGGTACAGCTCAGTGGTGGGGCGCTTGCCTAGCGTGTCCTAGGATCTGGATTCCAGCCCCACCATAGCCAATCCAACCCTCACTTCACAACATGTTGCCACTCCAATTTTGCAGACCAAGAAACTGGGGTCCGCAGGGCTAATTGAAACAGGGAACTGTCCAGCTGCTCTGGAATCCCGGCTCCAGGTCTATCTGGCCCTGAAGTTGCCTGTGTTATTGAACACACATTGATTTCACACTGACTGTTCTCCCAGCGCTGGGGAGAGAAGGTGGCTAGATACAGCCCTCTTTGCTGCCCCAGCTTGCCAGCCCTTTCTGGAATCCCTGCCCGGGTGTCTGTCTGTCCTTGAGACTCTAAATACAGCACTTTCTGATTTTCCTCCCCCTTCTCATGGGGGATTTAATCTCCAATCTGTTGGATTTTGTTGGATGCTGTTGAGTCAGGTCCAACTCATCATGACCCTATGTACAACAGAACGAAACCTTCCCCAATGCTGTGCCATGCACACAATCTTTTCATTTAGAGCCCATTGTTGCAGTCACTGTGTTTCTTCTCATTTTGAGTTGTGTCCCATCAACAAAAGGAGGTCCCAAGGGCTTCACTCCTTTCTTGTCGTTAAGTTCAATTCTACTTTGAGGAGGCAACTCTTCCCCAGTCGTTTCTTGAATGGCCTTCCAGCCCGGGGGCTCATTTTCCAGCACACCATTTGACAGCGTTTCTCTGCTATTCATAGGGTTTTCAATGGCTGATTGTTTTGGGAGTGGGCTGCCGGGTCCTTCTCCCTAGTCTGTCTTAGTCTAGAAGCTCAGCTGAAACCTGTCCACCATGGGTGGCCCTGCTGGTATCTGAAGTACCGGTGGCGTAGCTTTCAGCATCACAGCGATGCACAAGCCCCCACAGCATGGCAAGCTGGCAGGCGCATGGGGGAATCTCTAATCAGTGGGCTCAAAGTGCGCACCTATTATGTGTCAAGCTGGAAGGGCCACAGAGAGAGGCGCAGTTTCTGGCCACTAGAACTCTGACTCCACAATGGAAGGACACAGGACAATCATTCATTCATTCTGCCCATGGATCTGAGTACCTGTCGCACGCCTGGCTTTTTGCAGACACGATCTCATGCATCATTTTAACAACCAGACAATGACTTCCATTTGACCAAAGGGCAAACGGAGGCTCAGAGATGTGGCTGGTGACAGGTAGGAATGTGGAGCCGCGTCTCAACTCAGGATGACCTCCCTCCTGCCTCACTACCCATTTTCAGGGTTCCTCTTCCAGAGCCACAGGCTCCCTGCAGGGACAGGGTATCCAGCTGGGTACCACCCCTGCTCCCTGGGGCTCGCAGATGAATCAGGGAGACAGAGCTGGCAAAATCTATAAGCATGGGGCAAGCAAGGTCCTGAGGGGTGGTGTCAATGCTAAACAAAGCTGGACACTTTGTTAAAGTAGGCAGGATCTTAATCGGTGGCAACTGTTGCAACCGGGCAAAGTCGGCATGAGCTGAAGTCAAGTGCGGTATGAACACAGGGGTCTGCTTTAAAGCTTTAAAAGAGAGGACAGCGGGGAATGGTAGGAGAGGGATTAGTAGAGTCAGGGAGGGGAAAAGTTACAAAAAGCACACGGGGGCCATTGGTCCAAGGAAACCCAGCTGGTTTGCTGACAGGGCTTATCAGGATTGGGCTCCTGCCCTGCTCGGGGGCTGGAACAAGCCATGAATTCTTTTAGCAGCCTTGATTTTTCTGAGACAGGTGCTTTACAGAGGTCCAGGGTCCCCTTAGCGATGTGGCCTTAAGCTGTTAGAAACAGCCCTTTGCAGTGGTGGCGCACGCCTGTCATCCAGTAACTTGGGAGGGGGAGGCAGGAGGATCGCAGGTTCCAGGCCAGAGGTAGCCTGCACAACTTAGCGAGACCCTCATTCAAAATTAAAAGTAAAAAATGGGCCCAGGGGTGCACCCAGTGGTGAAGCAGTTGCAAAGAATATGTGAGCTCTGGGTTCAACCCCCAAGTACCATGACAAGAAAAGAAAAGAAAAGGGTTAGCATTTGTTTCCCCCACGTGTCTGTCAGCTTGTCATGCTGAAGGGGTTTGTGTGTTGCTGTGATGCTGGAAGCTATGTCACCCGTATCTTAGATACCAGCAGGGTCACCCATGGTGGACAGGTTTCAGCTGAGCTTCCAGACTAAAACATACTAGGAAGAAGGACCTGGTAGCACACTCTCAAAACAATTAGCCATTGAAAACCCTATGAATAGCAGAGAATTTCTGACATAGTGCTGGGCATGGCACAGTGCCAGGGAGTGTTTTGTTCTGTTATACATAGTGTCACTATGAGTAGGACCCAACTCCATGGCACCTAACAACAGAAACATTATTAACAATGAAATGATATTATCACCCCAAACTGGGAACAACCCAAATATCTGTCAACAGGGAATGCAGAAACACAGTGTAGGTAAACAATGGAATATTACATAGTTATAAAGGGGAATGGACTATGAATATACACGTATGGTTGGCTGGGTTTCCTTCCTTCCTTTCTTTCTTTCTTTCTTTCTTTCTTTCTTTCTTTCTTTCTTCCCAATACTGGAGAGGTCAAACTACAGCCTGCGCATCTTAGTGAGACTCTGTCTCAAAATAAAAAATAAAAATATGGGCTAGGGGTTTGGCTCAGGGGTAGAGCATTTGCCTAGCATGTGAGAAGCCCTGGGTTGAACCCCTAGTACTGAAAGAAAAATAAAATAAAATAGAAAGGGAAAGAAAAGAAATACTGAGTGCTTGCTTGGATTTCTGGGAACTGACCACCAGAGCTGACACCCAGCCCTTCCCTCCTCAAACCCTTGTCAAATGCGCTCAGCCTCTCATCCACTCCTGCACTCAGGACCCTGACCTATGGGCTTCAGATGCTCTGTGGACCAATCTCCCAGGCGCAGCCTGTGTCCTTCCTGGGAGCGGCCCCTGTGCTCCAATGTCCTAGGCCATGGCGGCCTCTGGTGGGCAGAAATAGAATTGTTGTCAGGTGCCATCGAGTCAGTAGCTGACTCATAGCCACCCTCATAGGGTTTTCAATGGCTGACTGTTTCAGGATTGCCTTGGAAGTGGATTGCCAGGTCCTTCTCCCATTTTTGCAATGCTGGGAATTGAACTCGGGACCTCAGAGACTGCAGCGCAGTGCTCTACCAACTGAGCTAAATCCCAGCCCCAGAAGTAGAATTGGCATGTGTTAAAATGAGTCCAGTGAATGTGGGCTTGTGGAGCTGGGCTGGGGAAGGGAAGTTTTCTTACAAGTTGGAGACTGTGCAGGGTGCAGTGACTCAAGCCTGTAACCCGAGCAACTCAGGAGGCAGAGGCAGGAGGATCTCGAGCTCGAGGCCAGAGGCAGCTTGTGTAGCTTAGAGAGACCCTGTCTCAAGATAAAAACTTGAAAAAGGGCTGGGGGTGCAGCTCAGTGGTAGAACACTTGTCAAGCATGTGCAAGGCCCTGGGTTCAGCCCCCCGTGCTGCAAAAACAAAACAAAACAAAAAACAAACCTCACCCTCATCTTCAGTGAAACCACAAGAATGGAATCAATCAATCCAGAATGCAAGACCATCTTCGGGAAAATGGTCTCCCCAACAAACACATACAGAAAGATGGGGAACTGGTAGACCTACTTCTTCAGAAGAAAGTTTAGGGGCTTTTCAACCAATCTCATGTACAGCTGATGTTTGATCCCGGTTCAAAGGAGCCAGCTTTAAAAAGACTTTTATGAGAAAATCAGGGGAAATGGATTCTCTGCTGTGTACAAGGCGACATGAGTAAATAATTGTTAAACTTGTGAGATGACGTGATGGGATGATGATGTATGAAAGAAGAAAGGGCTGTTTCTGAACAACATACTGAGGTACACGGGGATGATGTGAGAATCTGGCATTGCCTTTGTGATATCCTGAAAGATATTGAACGTGGCCGAAAGAGCAATAGCCAAATGCCAGTTATGGTTTGAGGCTGGGTGACAGGTTTGTGGCAATTCCTGCTTTTCTCATTCAATGATCTGATAACATTTGTATTCAAAAACAATTTACCCAGGTCACTCCTATAATCTCAAGGACTTGGGAGGCAGAGGGAGGAGGATGGCAGGTTGGAGGCCAGAGGCAGTTGGTGCAATTTAGTGAGACCTAACTCAAGATAAAAAATTTAAAAATGGCCTGGGGGTGCAGCCCGGTGGTAGAGCACTTGCAAAGTACTGCAAGGCCCTGAGTTCAGCCCCCAAGGATCATACACACACACACACAAAAATTAAACGTTAATAAGGTAACAGATTGCAGATGGCTGGAGAGTGGATTTGGCTTTCTGGGCTGGTCAAGGGAAGCTACTCAGCCTTGGTCTTGAGGGGTTCCATTTACACTGGATGGAAGTGAGGACAGATTCTAAAGCAAAGGGTCTTCTCCAGCCTGGGAAAAAGAGAAGAGAGAAGGGCCCTGGAAGGTCAGGGCTGGAAAGAGTGAGGGGAGGTGACCAGTCCCTCCCCCACCCACCTGGCCTTTACTTTTGGGGTAGGAGCAGTACTCCAGTGACCCCTGAAAATGCAGAGGTTCCTATGGGCCCCCCTCCAGCTGGTCGGAGGGTGGAGGCTCCACAACCAGACAGATAATATGAGAAAACCAGGGTCCACCCTTCCACCCTGTCCCCCGACCCCACCCAGGTGGAGGGAAGCATCAGTCCCCAGCCTCAGCCCAGGTGGGGTGTCCCAGGGCTCTGCCTGGGGAGGAGGCTGACCTTAAAGGACAAGGGCTTGGCCGTTGTGCCTGTGGAGATGGACTTTATTAGGAGCCAAAAGTTAACTCCGTGCTTAAAAGAAGATCTTGCAGCTGGGTGTGGTGGCACACACCTATAATCCCAGCAGTTTGGGAGGCGGAGCCAGGAGGATGGCAAGTTCGAGACCAGAGGAAGTCTGTGTAACTTAGCAAGACCCTGTCTCAGAAAGTAAAGGAAAAAAAAAAAAAAAAGACTGGGGGTGCAGCTCAATGGTCCAGCACTTGCAAAGCATGGAAGTGCGAGGCCCTGGGATCAACCCCCAGTACCACAAAAAAAAAAAAAAAAAGAGAAGATTTTGGCAGATCTCAGGAGAGATCAGCAGGGCACCTAGGTTAAGCCAGAGAACTGGAGAAAGAAGACAGCCAAAGAAAGTGCTTTGCAACATCAGTGACAATGCAGGGATCCGAAAGGCTGTGCACATGCACTATGCAGCGCACGCTTGGGAACAGAAACGCCATTGCATGGGCCTGAAAACGCTTCCCACACACCCAATCCCAGCATGATCAGCCCAAAGAGCTCGACAGAAGGCTGCACAGCAAGCCACTTCCATCCAGCCATGCGTGTTGGGAAGCCAGGCTTTATAAAAATGACAGAATAGCCGGGAGTGGGGGCCCACCCGGGGTTCCCAGTGCTGGGGAGGCAGAGGCAGAAGGATCTCAAGTTCCAGGCCAGTCTGGGCCTCATGGGATCCTCCCAGTCGGGGAGGAGCCTGGCGTGGTGGCCACGCCTGCGATCCCAGCATGTCGGATGCTGAGGTCAGAGGATGACAAGATCTCTAGAGAGATCCTGTCTCAAAATAAAAAGTAAAAAATGGGCTGAAGGTGCAGCCCAGCAGTAAAGCATTTGCAAAGTATGTGTGAGGCCCTGGGTTCAACACCCAAGTACCGTCTAAAAAAGAAAAAAAGAAAGAAAAAGAAAAACCCCACACAATCAAAGGCAAAAATCTAGCCAAGGTGCTTGTGCACAACTTTTGACCAGGAAGTGGCTTATCCTTACCCAGGGATGACCCTTAGGTAGGCAGGTTAAAAAGTTAAAACAAGGGAGAGAGGAAAAGATCTGAGCAGGTATATAAAAGACTGTTCATTATGGGTTTGGGGGTGTGAGGGTGGAATATGCTTCTCTGAATTAGTTCAGCCAAGTCACTAAACAAATAAATGGCTAACAAACAACAGTAATAGCCAAGTGTGGTGGCCACCTCTATGATTCCACTTGGGAGACTGAAGCAGGAGGATCATGAGTTCAAGGCCAGGCTGGACTACGTGGTGACATCCTGCCTCAAACAATACAACAAAATGAACAGTAACAATGACTCGGGGGGCCAGCACACCAGCAGCCAGAGTTGCTACAATACCTTATCAATAATGTCCAGTTTTCAAGAAAAAATTGAGACACACAAAGAAAGAGACCAGCATGACCCACTTGTGAATTCTACCAAACATTTTAAGGAGAATTAATACCAACTCTTGTCACCCTCTTCCAAAAAATAGAGGAGGGAACATTTTATAACTCATTCCACGAGGTTTGTATTACTTTAATTCCAAAGCCAGACAAAAGACACCAAAAGGAAAACAAAACTGTAGACTCATATTCCTTTTGAATATAAAATCCTCAACAAAATATCAGCAAACTGAATCCAAAAGCAAATTTTTAAATATACACCACAATCATGTGGCATTTATCCCAAGAATACAGCATAAGAAAAATCAATGTAATACACTATTTTAGTAGAATAAAGAATAAAATCACATGATCATCCAATTGATGCAGAAAAGCTTTTGACAAAACCCAAATCCTTTCATGATAAAAAAAAAAAAACCCACTCAAAACAATAGGAACAGAAGGGGGCTTTGTCAACATGATCAAAGGAACCTACAGAAAACTCACAGCTAAACTCACACAGAATGATGAAAGATGATGCTTTCCCTCTAAGATAGGAATATGACAAAGATGTCTTGCCTTGGCACATTTTTTACCCAGAGAAACAAGACAAGTGAAGGCAAGAAACAGTTAGAAGCAATAAATGTGCTTATCATGGTTGTACAAGATCAATGTACAGAAATCAATTGTTTTTCTACGTACTTGCAATTAACAATCTGAAATGAAACTAAGGAAGTCATTCCATTTAGCTTGATGTGATGGCTTGTTGTTTTTAGGTGCTGTCCAGTTAGGTCGGGTCTGACTCAACACAACCCTGAGTGGCAGATTGCTTCGGGAGTGGGTTGCCAGGTCCTCCTCCCATTTTTGTGGTGCTGGGGATCAAACTCATCAGAGATGACAGAGCATCACTCTACCAACTGAGCTAAACCCTAGCCCCAGATGTGTTGGCACACACCTGTTATCCCAGTACTTGGGAGGTGGAGGCAGGATAATCAAGAGCTCAAGGCCAGCCCAGGGTACATAGTGAGTAACAGGTCAGCTCTGATTACGTAATGAGACGCTTGTCTCAGGAACCCACCACCGCCAACAACAAAAACATCCATTTATAATAGCATTTTTAAAAATTCAGGAATAAACAAAAGAACTGCAAAACTGCCAGGCACAGTGGCTCATGTCTATAACCCCAGAGTGTCAGGAGGCAGAGACAGGAGGATCGCAAGTTCAAGACCAGACACAGCCTATGTAATTTAGTGAGCCCTTGACTCAAAATAAAAAGTAAGAAAATTGGCTGGGGGGGGGGTTGCTTCTCAGTGAAACAGCACTTGCAAAGCATGCAAGTGCAAGGCCCTGGGTTCAACGGCCCCAGTAAGTTAAAAAAAAAAAAAAAACTGCAAAACTAAGCCACATACGATGGCAAATGTCTGTAATCCCAGTATTTGGGAAGCAGGGGCAGGAAGATTGTGAGTTTGAGGCCAGCCAGGGCCATACTGTGAGACCCTGTCTCAAAAACAAAAACAAGCAAAAAGAAAAGAAAAATCAAGGAAGTGAAAAGAGACAAATTTTTCACACAATGGAAAAAAAGTGACTACATGTTTCTCTACAGAGGGTACACAAATGGCCAATAAGCACTTGAAAAATGTTCAATATCATTAGTCTTTAGGTGAATACAAATCAAAATCATGAGTTACTAGACACACCCTATAACGAACATAATTTCTAAAAAAGACAATAGTATGTTGGCAAAGATGTGGAGAAATCTGAACTCTCATACATTCATGGTGGGGTCTTAAAAATGGTACAGCCAATGTGTGAAACAGTTTGACAATTCATAAAAAGCTCAACATAAGCCAGGTTCCATGGCACACAACTGTGATCCCACCTACTCAGGAATCTGAGGCAGGAATCACAGGTTTGAGGCTATAGGCAGCCTGTGTAATTTAGCGAGACCCTGTCTCAACATTTAAAAAGAAAAACCAAAACCATCAAAAGGGGGTTGAGGGTGTAGCCCAGTGGCAGAGCACTTGCAAAGTATGTGCAAGGCCATGGGTTCAACCGTCCAGTACAAATAAATAAATAAATAAATAAATAAGCAAGCAAGCTGAGCATAGTGGCACCTACCTGTTGTAATCCCTGCACTCTGGAGGCTGAGGCAGGAGGATGGAGAGTTTGAGGCCAACTTGGGCTACATAGTGAGAATCTCTCTCAACAAATAAGTAAGTAAATAAATAATCAAATAGAAGAAAAGAGTTACTGTATATGTATGTGTGTATGTATGTATTATGCATTTATGTGTATATATGTGTGTATATATGTGTGTGTGTGTGTGTGTGTATATATATATATATATATATATATATATATATATATATATATATATACCCATGGGGGCTGGGATTTAGCTCAGTGGGTAGAGTGCTGCGCTGCAGTCTCTGAGGTCCCGAGTTCAATTCCCAGCATTGCAAAAATGGGAGAAGGACCTGGCAATCCACTCCCAAGGCAATCCTGAAACGGTCAGCCATTGAAAACCCTATGAGAGTCGCTATGAGTCGGATGCCGACTCGATGGCACCTAACAACAACAACAATATGCCCACATATATATATATATATATATATATATATATATATATATATATATATGTGCATACTACTTTTATATTTACCTGTGTTGTACCTTCCCACCAAAATCTGCCCTTGAAAAGTCACACTCATAAGCAGGACCTTTACCATACAGGGAGTTTCCATGCCTTGTTGTTGTTGTTAGGTGCTGTCGAGTCGGTATCCGACTCATAGCGACCCTCTGCCCAGGGGAAACACTATTGTCAGTGCTTCTCTGCTGTTCATAGGGTTTCCAATGGCTGATTGATTTTCGGGAGTGGGTTGCCAGGTCCTTCTCCCAAGCCTATGACTTCTGGTGTTCCTTGGTGGTCTCCCATCCAGGTACTAACCAGGCCCGACCCTGCTTAGCTTCCGAGATGTGACGGGATCCGATGCCACAGGGCTATGGCTGCAGGCTTCCATGCCTTAGGCTGGTTAATACTCAAAAGTTCAGGTTCAAGTCTTTGCCTGTGCAGTCTCTGGCCCTTAAGGATATATTAGGTGACCTCGAACACCTGTGTTTTTTGTACGCCCAGCTTTGTGTTTGTGTATCTCCTGCACGGTGACTTTTCTGAAATGAAGCCTCCTATCCAGTTCACATGGAAGGTGGTTCTTGTATACTGTCAAACGAATAGATGTATTTAAGGTAGAATCCAGCTCCCCAAGTCCCCACAACGCACCGGATGTGGAGAAACAAGGGTACTGTCCATCTCGGACCTGATATGTTTTCAAATCTGTAAAGTCGGATGTAGTATTCTCTACATAAGTAGCGAGGGCTGGGATTTAGCTCAGTTAGTAGAGCACTGCTCTGCAGTCTCTGAGGTCCAAAGTTCGATTCCCAGCACCACAAAAATGGGAGAAGGACGTGGCAATCCACTCCCGAGGCAATCCTGAAACAATCAGCCATTGAAAACCCTATGGAGGGTCGGTATGAGTCGGACCTGACTCAAGGGCACCTAACAACAACAACAACATAGGTAGCAAAGATCAGGTAATATGTAAGGATAAGCACTCAGCACCCCTGGCACAAAGTACCACTCTCTCAGTACTAACAAGGTGAAGGGCTAAGCAGAAGGCACGTGTCCGCCCACTCATCCCTATGCGCATGCGCGCCTGAAGTTCGCCACGCCCCCTCCACCATGCCCACATGCTCCCACGCGTGCGTGCTCTACCGGAGCCCAGGCTCAGGCCGGAGGTGAATGGGCGGGACTTCCGCAGTGCGCCTGCGCCCTAGAGGACGTGCGCTGGGGAGGCGGGGCCGCGCAGGCGCGCAGGGCTCCCCGGCTCTGGAGCATAAACAAGAGCGGGGCCGGAATGAGGCGGCGGTTGGTTCCCCAGCAGCAACGAGTGGCGGCGTGCGAGGCGGCGAGCTAGGTGGCGAGCGGGGCCCGGCGCCGACCCTGTGCTCAGCCCGACCCGCCCTCGCAGTCGCGCGCGCGCCCCCCGCGTGCCGACCCACCGCGCGCGCCGCCATGAACCTGGCGAGCCAGAGCGGCGAGGCCGGCGCCGGCCAGCTGCTGTTCGCCAACTTTAACCAGGACAACACGTAAGGCCGGGGACGGGGACTGGCCTGGGTCGGGGTCGGGGTTGAGGTCCGGGAGAGGAGGGTGGGCCTGGGCCGGGGTCGGCGTCCAGGGGTGGAGGGAGGGCCTGGGCCGGGGTCGGGGTCCGGGGATGGAGTGCGGGTCTGGAGCGCCTGGCCCCAGGCTCGCGGGCCTTGGACCCTGGGACGCGGCCCTGAGCCTCCACCTTGGCCGCGCGGCGGTGGAGGCCGCGGGGCTCCCGCGTGCTGGCGGGGCGCTGGCGGTCTCCAGGCGTCGCCTCTCACAAAGTTGGGGCCCAACTTGCCGGCTGTCGGCTCGCCCCCTCCTTGGCTTAGCCCTCTGCCCCCTGTCTTCCCCTCCTTCCCGTCTTCAGGGCCCCGTCTCTCGCCTTCATTTCCTCTCCTTTTTATTTATTTTTTTCCCCTCTTTTTTTTTTTTTTTTCTTTTCTTTTTTTATCTTCGCTCTTCTCTCTGGCAGGTAACTTTGACGTCTTCTCCAGGCAAGAAGCAAACTTAGCAAAAAGTCTCTGTGTCCGATCTAGGGAGGAGCTGAGGCCAGGAGAAGTGTTAAATAAGGATGAGCCTCCCCCTCGCCCACCAAGAGTCTTGGCGCTTCGACGGGTGGGCTATCCCAGGGGCGAAAGGGAGCCTTCATGCCTGAGCCCTGCTCGTCCAAGCTTCATGTGCTGTGGGTCCCAAGCTGGGTCGGCAGAGGCTTCCTCGATGACCTGTGAGGATAGTTAGCAGATGAGGTCTCTGGAGGAGAGATGAGGTGTAGGATTGGCAGGGAGGAGAGCCATCTCGGGAAATGAGTAAGAGGAAGTGATGTAAGAGGGGAGGAGGAGGAGTGGGTCACTTGGCAGCTCACCAAGTTGTTGGTTGTTACTGGCAGAATGGCATTGGCAAAGTAAAGAAGGAAATTTTCCCCACCCCTGATTAAAAGTTCACAACTGCAGTTGGGAGGCTGAGGCAGGAGGATGACAAGTTCTGGGCTAGCCTGGAGTAACATAGTGAGACCCTGTCTCTAAAAAAAGAAAGAAAGTTAATTGTAGGGTGGCACCCACCCAGTCAGGTATTGGACAGGTGCTCGGTAGCGCCTTCCTGAATTCTCAAGGCCAGTGAAGAAAGCTGCACAGTGGGGTACGGAGAGCTGTAAGGGGGCAGATCACTGCTCCAGCTGCAGCTGAGGCAAAGTTAAAGATTCAGAGCTGGTGTGGATTGCAGGGCTGGTTAATCGTGAAATGAGGGCAGGCATAGACTCTTTTCACTTCTTTTCCTTCTTTCCACTCTACCACACAGGTATCTTTCTACCTCCAGAGCAGAAATCTGAAGACATCTAGTTCAGAAATAATAACAATCTGTCATTATTACCAATCTGTAAGGTTAAAGCTACCAAATACTGTGGGGTTGCCTGTGACCAAAAGCCAACATAACAAAAACTATCCTGACAGCTCCTTGCAGGTTGTTACGGTTTGAATAGACTAACTTAGGTAATCTAGGTAGGGAGGAGGAACTTCCAAACAGATATAGATTTGGTTTCTAAGCCCTTCATATTTTGAGACCAGTGAGAAACGATAGTATTATGGGGCTTTATGCCCTGTTGAAATTAGAGTTTCCAAAACATTTTCAGTGGCACTTTCAGCTGTTTTACTACTTGTTATTTATATCCGAAGGAAGTTAAATATAGGAACGCATTGTCTTTTTTATTTTACATAGGCTGCCAAGTTCCTAATATCATAAAAGACAATCACCGTGGCCCAAACTAGGACCTTTTCAGACTTGGAAATGATGTGCTCTCCACTCCTCACTCCCAAAGTTACTCGTTCAGGAGAGGGTGTCTGGCATAATTTTGCCTTGGTAAAGATGCCTTCTTGTGGTATACATGTGAGTTGGAAGGAGTGCTAAGGTTATGAAATTAATGTGACTGTAATTTGTTTTAAAGCTACAGTTAAGAGAAACAGTTAAGGTCCTGTGGAGAAGCTTTGTGCTGTATGCCTTCCACTCCCAACTCCAGAATTTATTTTAATAGAGGAACACAGTTTTTAGCAGGGCAAGTATTGTTGGTACAGAATCCATGTTTACTGAATTCTGGGGTAGAGTTCTATCTTACTTAGTAGAATATATGTATGTTCTACATAAATGCTTAACAGAATATTCATCATACACCAAACGATAACTCTCTTAGCCTTTGTCCTTGTACTAGTAATATTTCAAATGTGGGCTTTTTTTTTTTTTTTTTTTTTTTCTTTTCGTAATTCTCATCCTAAAAGTGTGACTGAGTTTTATTTGCTTTTTACCATTTGTTTTGTTTTGTTTTGTTTTAACCAGAAGAGTGAAAAAGAAAGCAGGAGCAGCTGGTTGCGGTCACCTCGCCCCTGCCTGGTTAGTTCCCTGGTTTCTGAGAGTAACGCTGCCGAGGGTGGACATTGGAGCGCTTTCTGCTCTTAACACCTGAAGTTAACCAGTGCACGAGTAGCAGAGGGTCACTGGACTCTGCTGTGGGAGCACCAGGGACTCAATTTTCCGGTGGATATAGCAGCTTGTGGGAAGGCAGTGCTTGGCTCGGTGTGTTTTTCACAGCCCTTCGAAGGGGGTTGAACATGGAAAGGGACTTGACCTCCCTCCCAGGCCTCGCGTTTGGAGACCTGATGTTACGGAGGGTCTGGAGGTACTGATTGCTTCCTTCCGCTGGGGTCCTGCGTTCCCAGGTGACAGTCACTGTGGGGGAGGCCTTGCTGACCTTCCCTCTGCTCTCATCTGTGAGACTCCGAATATAGTTGAGGACCTTAAAGTCAGAGGACCTGGGAAGAGTTGAGGGCGGGGGCCGCTGAGGAGGGCACCGCCCAAAGGTAGTGCCCAGTGGGCAGGAGACTGACCCGCAGGACACGCGAGATGCATTCGGGGAGAAGCTGAGTGACTCCTGGTTCCCCTCACGGGTTCCGGGTGAGCAGCAGTAACACAGGAAGAACATGAGTGGGGGAAGGAGCTCTGCTTTGGACGCCGAGGCATTTGAAAGGCCTCGGGACTGTCCAGGTGCAGGTGGGGAGTGGAGCTGGGAGTTGGAGGGAGGGTCCCTCCCTGCCATAAACTCAGAGGCAGCAGCTGTGGTCCTGTGCAAAGGTACCAGGCCCTGCCAGGTGAGTGGCAGTAGCAGGTAGGCCATCTCCTCTTTACACTGGTGACGTGTTCCCACTTAGCCGCATCGTCAAGTGTGGCCCTCTCAGGAGGAGGAAAATGTAAGGGGAAGGCCCATGTGGGCTGATCGATGACTGGGAAATTAAGAAGAAGATCTGCTTTTCTTTTTCCTTTCCACCTTCACCCCCCGACCTCTGGACTTGGGGATTGAACCCAGGGCCTTGCACATGCATTGCAAGTGCTCTACCACTGGGCTACAACCCCAGTCTGTTTTTTATTTTGTGTCAGGATCTCACTAATTTGCACAGATTGACTCTGGCCTTGAACTTCCTCCTGCCTGAATCTCCCAAGTCTCTGGGATTACAGGTGTGGCCACCGTACCTGGCTCCACATTTTCATTTTCTAGTAGGAATAGCTACCTAGGTTCAACCCCCAGTACAGAAAAAAAACAAAGACAACTTAAGGCCATCCTTTAAAAGCAGAAAGAAGCTGGGCAGGGTGCCACATTCCTGTAATCCCAGCACTTGAGAGGCGGAGACAGAAGGATTGCAAGTTTCAGGCCAGCCTGAGCTACATAGTGAGACACTGTCTCAATTGGGGAGGGGCGTGGAGGGCAAAAAAATAAGTTATTAACATAAGAGAAGACAGAAGTCCAGCCTCAGTGGCTCACACCTGTGATCCCTGCAACCCATGAGGTTGAGACAGGAGCATTACAGGATCGAGGCCAGAGGCAGCCTGTGTCACTTAGCAAGACCCTGTCTCACAATAAAACATGAGAAGTGGGCTCTGGGTGCAGCCGAGTGGTAGAGCACTTGCAAAGAATGTGTGAGACCCTGGGTTGAACCCCCAAGTACTGCTACAAAAGAAGGGACAGGCGCGTGGGTCATCTTTTAGATGTTAAATATTCAAACTTAAATTGAGTGACATAGGTTTTCAGTTAAGGGTGGTAGATTAAACACAAGCATTTATTTGGGCTCCTTCCCAAAATCCACATAAAATGTCAAAAAGATATCTTAAAAGCCTTACCCCAGAGTGATAAGGCTGAGATAGGAGATGCTGGCAGCCACTAAGCTAGCAAGGGGTAAAGAAAACTAAATCCTAAATTCCTAGTGGAGAGAGAGAACCCTTAGTTTACTGTAGAATCCCCCAGAGGCTCAGGAGTTGGCAGTCGAGGGCAGCTCTAGAAGTAAAAGAAGAGAGCCAGGCTCCATGGCGCGTGCCTGTCATCCCAGCAACTCAGGAGGCTGAGGCAGGAGGATCACAGGATTAAGTCCAGAGGCAGCCTGACCAATTTAGCAAGACCCTTTTTCAAAAGAAAAACGGGGCTAGGGGTGCATCTCAGTGATAGAGAACATTTGCTTACCTTGGGTTCAGCCCCCCAGACCTGCAAAAAAGAAAAAAAAAAAAAAAAAGCAGGTGGGGTGGCTTATGTTTATAATCAGACCAACTCGGGCTGAGGCAGGAGGGTTGCAAGTTCAAAACCAGAGGCACCTTATGTAATTTAGGGAGACCCTGTCTCAAAATACAAAATTCAAAAAGGGGCTGCTGGTGCAGCTCAGAGGTAGAGCACTTAGAGAGTATGTGTGAGGCTCTGGTCAGCCCCCTCGCACCACAAAACAACAACAAAGAAATGGGGGGGCGGTGAAAACAAATGATTGGTTCCATGTTAAAGAAGCGGTCACTTAAGCCAGGTGTGGTAGCACAGGCCTATAATCCAGCACTTGGGAGGCTGAGGCAGGAGGATTGAAGCAAGTTCAAGGCCAGCCTGGTCCACACAGCAAGACACTGTCTTTAAAAAAAAAAAAAAAAAAGGCAACAGCAGCAGCGGTCACTTGCACTCCTCCTTGACAGAAGACAGGCCTTGTCTCTGGAGAAGACAGAACAGGGCCTTTGGATTTGTCACCAGGCACAGTTAAGGTGGGGTGAAATGGAAATGAAGCAAAAACATCTTTTTTGTTATAGTTGCTAGTTTTTCCATTTGTCAATAACAGATTTTACTGAATTGGCTTTTTTTGAGTCAAGGTCTCTCTATGTATTCCAGGCTGTCCTGGAATTCTCTACGTAGACCAGGCTGGCCTTGGCCTTGAACTCATGTCAGTCCTTCTGCCTCAGCCTCCCGAGTGCTAGGATTACCAGTAAGCGCCACTACTCCCAGCTTACTGTTAACTTTTACAAAAGCACACACATTTATTGCTAATAAAATGAGTTATTACAGCAAATCTTGTACTTCCCTGTTGCTGTGCCCTTCCTGGTATCACAGCTCCATTCCATGGTCAGGTGAGTCATGAGAGATTATCGACATTAAAAGCAGAAGCTCCCAAGAGGGGATTCTTGGTGTTTGAGATGGAACTGTCCAGCGAGAGTGGGCATGTGCCTGTGTTGGACTTTGACTCCAGGGCCTTGCTCAGGCCTTCCAGGCCTGCTACCACCGAGCTGCACCTCCAGCCTCTTCGTGGTACTTTAACTGCCTGCCTTTACTGGTGGAATGTAGACTCCCACTGTATTGTATCTATAACTCAAAAAAAATACTCGGGATATTCTTTGCTTCTATTTCTTACTGATTGGAGTGCACAGTTTCGTAGACTTTTTTTCTAGCTGATGTATTTAATATCCTAGACCAGTTCTGAGTATTGAGAACATCAACTGATGGTCAAAGCCTAGGTTTTAACAGATTCTGTCTGGGAACACCACAGAGAACCAAAATACCTCAGACTCGGGGAGCAGGTCTTGTGGCTCATTAATTTGACAGTAGGCAAGCCCCTCTCTCAACTTACTTTATACCTTATGCTAATGAGCGTGATGCTTTGGTTTCCAAGTCAATAAGAAATTAGGAAAGGAGAGGGGCTTCTAATGGTGGTAGGATGGTCACAAAGGAAAGTGACAATTGTCAGTAAAACTAGAAGTGGGCAGAATCTTTTTGGTGCTTGAGATTGAACTGGGAGCCTCACTCATGGTAAGCATGTACTCTACCACTCGGCCCCAGCCCCAGCCCCAGCCCCAGCTCCAGCCCCAGCCTCAGCCTCAGCCTCAACATATTTTCATAAAAGTCTGGCCATCTGGTGTAGGATACACAAAATTCTCAGCTCAAAAGGATTTGCCACACCTGACATGGTGGCATGTAACCTATGATCTTAGCACTTGGGAGGCTGAGGCAGTATTGCAAGTTCAAGGCCAGCCTGGGCTACACAGCGAAACCCCATGCCAGCATTACAGGTACATAGCTCAAATAATCAAGGGTAGCAGGACACTAAATTTGCTTAAAATAGAAACCTTAGCTGGAAAATCCATTCTTGAATACCAGTTTCCCAAAAAGTTCTGAGTTGCTGAGATTTTGTTTTATTTTTACATTCCCTGGAAATTCTTGGTTTTTTTAGTTCTTTTGTCACTACTTTTCAAAATGTTTGTAGGTAGTTATACTTCATTACTTTATTGACGTAATTCAATATAGTAAAATAATATTACAAAGCAAAGTTAGAGAAGCTGGTAGAAAGAGGCTTTGTTTTGTTTGTTTGTTTTGCTTTGGAGGCAGGGTCTCACTGTAGTCCTGGCTGGCCTCAATCACAGTCAATCTGATCGGTCTCCCAGTTGCGAGGATTACAGACATACACACCACACCCCCTTGGTTACAAAGAATTTATTTCTGCTCTTTCATAATTCTAAGGTAAATTAATGCAGTTTGAATATTTTGTTTTGTTGTTGCTTTTTGGTTTCTTTGTTTCTTAGTCACCATGTCTGGTTAAAGTTTAATTTTTTTTTTACTTTTCTTTGTTCTTTTTTAAGTACTAGGGGTTGCACCAGGGCCTCATATATGCTGGGGACGTGCTCTTTCACTGAGCTGCGCCCCCTGCCCCTTTTCTGTTTTACTTTAAGACAGGGTCTTCTTAAGCTGCACAGGCTGCATCTGGCCTTGAACTAGGTTTTCATGACCTGCCCCCCTCCCTTGGGGCTGGGGTTATGGGTGTGAGCCACAGCGCCCGGTTTGAATTTTAGTAGTGCTGATCCTAGTTCCTGAAGTGTGTTTCTCCCACGTGTGTGAGAAGCAGGGGCTGGAAACTCAGGTGTTGAGGAGATGGCGCAGTGGCTATAGCCGCCCTGCTGCTCTCGGGGTGCAGAGACCTGTAGGAAGTGTCTTTCTTTCATCATTCTTTCTGTCCTTCTGGCGTATCCCCTTGTGCTCACATCCTCCCAGAAGTGGCACCAAGCCCTGACCCTGGTGTCTGCCTCCCAGCCCACCCTGCTCTCCGCTCATCCTCCTGCT
Source organism: Pedetes capensis (assembly GCA_007922755.1). Classification (NCBI taxonomy): domain Eukaryota; kingdom Metazoa; phylum Chordata; class Mammalia; order Rodentia; family Pedetidae; genus Pedetes; species Pedetes capensis. Next base: position 68,654 of record VMDO01000629.1, on the reverse strand, counting down.
GCTGCTGACAGCGGGGCACGCTTCGCGCTCCGCTGGCCTTGGTCACTTCCTTTGGGAGACAGTTTCTGATCAGGGTGTCTTTCATTGGGGTCACCGACCCCCTCTGCTGGGGGGCTGGTGAGCTCCAAGTTTCCTCCAAGTCTCTTAGTGAAGGCAGGGGTGTTGGGTGGTGACCCCGGCCATCACGTGGGAGGTCACCCCACTGCTCAGCCACAGCCCAAGGTGAGCAGTGAGACAGTTGGGAAAGGCCTCAGCAAAACATGAGACAAAACGGGACCGGGGCCACCAGGAGTCACATCGCTCAACAGAGTGCAGCACTGGCCCGCTTGGCCTCCACACGCTCACACGTTGCGTGTGTCACCTAAGAAACTCCAGTTTGTTTTGAGAGGGTGACATAGGGCTGGTTGCTCGTCACTTATATCTTGATCTCATCTTCAGCACTTTGTAAAATCAAAAAAAAAAAAATTTTTTTTTTTTTTTTTTGGTATTTTAGTGTTTTTGTTTTAATCTCTTCCAGCTTTATTGACTTTTTTTTTTTTTTTGTCCTTGAGGGTTGAACCCAGAGCCTTCTTGCACATACTTTGCAAGTGCCTCTGGACTGCACCCCCAGCCCGTTTTTTACTTTTTATCTTGAGTGAGGGTCTCACTAAGTTACAAAGGCTGTCTCTGGCCTCAAACTCACAATCTTTCTGCTTCTGCCTCCAGGTCACTGAGATTACACATGTGAGCCACCTTGCCCGGGTTTTACTGAGATTTAATTGACAAAATTGGACATATTTAAGGTGGACAGAATGATGCTTTGATACATGTACACATTGTGACGTAGTTATCACAGTCACACCAATTGCCATATCCCTCACCTCAAAATTACCCTTTTTGTTTTCTTTTTTTTTTTTTTTTTTTTTTCCTGCAGTCCTGGAAGTTGAACCCAGAGCCTCTCACATGCTTTATAAGCACACTACCCCTGAACTGCACCTCAGCCCTTTTTTCTTTTTTTTTTTTCTTTTTTTTTCCTTTTTTTTTTTTTTTTTTTTTGAGACAAGGTCTTGTTACATTGCACAGACTGCCTCTGGCCTTGACCTCCTGATCCTCCTATCTCAGCCTCCTGAGTCACTGGGGTCACAGGTGTGGCCATGGCACCCAGCAGGACTTAGTTTTTTCTTTGTGATGAGACTAGTGTTTCCGTTAACACCACAGTCGCCACGCTATCCATTAGATTTCCAGAAAAAGTTTTCTAGGTTTCAAATAAGACTGTTGTCAAGCTTCATTTTACTGGCCTCCTGGCATCCTCCTCTGCCACATGCCTGGTGAGGCCGTGTCCCGGCAGTGGGACTGTGCCAATGTCTGGGAGAAACGCTGTTACGGAGTGGTGACGTGGGAGCTGGTTTGTGCATTATCGCTGTCTACGTGTATCAGCTCTTATTTCTGAATTTGGCTTTTTTGCAGGTCCCTAGCTGTTGGTAGTAAGTCCGGTTATAAATTTTTCTCCCTTTCTTCTGTGGATAAGCTGGAACAGATCTATGAATGCAGTAAGTGTTTGCTTTATTTTTCCCCTTCTTAAAAAAACAAAAATAGACCAATTGTACTTGAACTGGAATGCGGCCTTAAATTCAAACACTTTGGGTGGTTCAGGTCCAGACCCCCCCTTGGCCAGACCTCCTCCTCCACCTTCGCTGCCAGGAGGCCCTGGCGGCAGCTGGTGACTGAATGTGCTTCCAGGTCCTCTCCTGGGCACTTGCGCACGGATAAAGGTGCATTAGTTTTGTCTCGTGGGCCCCCTTTTCCAGTACAGAGTATTTTCCCGTGTGTATTATCTGTGGCAGTAAAACCGTTTAGGCTCCTGTCACAAAGGCTTCACAAGATTAAAAATCTTACAGCCCCCCTAGGGCAGATTCGTTCTCTCGAGTTGTCGCTTTACGTGCGTGAGGCGCCCGAGAGTCAGGGAGGTGGTATTCGGTCGCCGAGGGATTGCGGGCAGGGCCTTCTTGCTCAGATGCTACCCTGTGACTTTGTCCCTGAGCCTCAGGGTGTGGTTTTGTGTTGGTGTTTAGGGCAGGACAGAAGTGATACCTGTCTATAAGACCGTGGTCAGGCCGGGACATGGATGTCTGTGTGTCAGAGAGCATTTGCTGAAGGAATAACGGTCCACCCACCCTGCCGGGGACAGCTCTGGCCTCTGCACACACACAGCTTTTAATGGAGATAACCGTGGCTTCACGTGCAGTTGTAAGAAGACAGACGCCTGGGCCCCTTGTCCAGCTTGCCTGGTGGTAGCATCTTGTGAATCCTTATAAAACGTCACAGCAAGAGCAAGGCGCCTGTCCTTCCTGTTCACGTTTCCCCAGCTTGCCCCATAGCGTGTGTTTCAAGCTCAGTGCAGTTTTGACCCCTGCAAAGAGGCCCACATGCTCCAGTCCAGCTAGTGAGCAGTTCCCACCACGCAGCTCCTTGGTTTGCCTGGCCGCCTTCTTACCTGCCGCCACTGGCCTGTCCTCCATGGCTCCAGTCAGAAAGCTGTGTTAGCAAGGGGCTTTGTCACTATGAGGACATGCCTGAGGCAGGGTGACTCGTGAAGGAAAGATGTGTTCAGCTCCGTTGGAAAGTTCAAGGGCGTGATTACTGCATGATGGAGCTTTGGTGATGGCCCTTCTGGTGGAGGCACAGCGAGGGGAGCACGTCTGGGCGCAGGAGGTCACGTCTGGACACCTGGGAGCCAGAGGGAGCTGGGATGGCTGCGATTACCCCTCTCATAACGACCAGTCACTCCCCTCTGAGGGCAGGGGCCCCCGTGCCTGAGGACCTCACTAGCCTCATCCCTTAAAGATGCCACCATATCCCTGTGGTGCCGCCGTGGGAACCAAGCCTCTAGCACACAGACCTGTGGGGGGAGGGGAAGGCACCAGGCCCTGTCTGGACCAGCTCGGGAGAACCTAGCTGATTGTTAGCACAGTTCCCAGGGAACTCAGCCGGTGGTGAGTTCCACTCACTACGGAGTAGCATGCCATGGTATGAATGGGCTCAGATTAACCGCTGGCCTGTTGAAGGACATGCGGGCTGATCCCAGCTTCTGGCTGTTACCAGTAGAGCTCCTAGGAACATTCTCACGTAGGTTTTTGTGTGAGTTTAAGGTTTCATTTCTTAGAGATGAGGCCCAAGAGTGCACTCCAGAGTGCTTGAGTAGTTGCCTGGGTGGGTTTGTAAGAAACCGCCAGACCCTTCTCCAGGTGGCCCAACCATTGTATATCCCACCCATGGGCGAGCGTGCCACAGACCAGCTGCAGCCTAAGATCCAGGGTTTCCCGAAGGCGATGAGGAATCGGTGATGGGTAACAGACACAGCTCGGAGGCAGTGTGAATCTGTTCCAATTATTTCCAGATAACCCAGCCTTTTTATATAGAATTACAATTCATTAAATCTTATGAAAGGTCAGAAAAAGGACAAGGAAGTTGGTTGCATTGATGGAATCACCTGATTGATTGTCACATGAGTGTCAGGTGGTAATCAAAGAGGAGGAACTCAGAGACAAATTGTGATTATTTCAAAGAAATAAACCAAGACAACCTGAACATCTACATTTCTGGTAATAATTGACTATTCTTAACTTTATGCAGGAGTTTAGGGCGATTAACTGTCACCTCTTTGTCACCCCATTGAGTCTGTTGTTATGACAAATGGGTGCTTTTGCTTACTGTTGAGCTGACTGTACAAAGGTTTTTGTTTAAGGAGTTTATGCTGTTGGAAGTCATTCAGGGATTTCCTATTCAAGAAAGCCTGAGGCTTGTCAACTCCCAATCTGAATTAGCATTGCCCACAGAGCCAGAAGATTATATATTTTTCATTACTATTTCCCAGAAATCTATAATAGTGACCAATTAAAATTTAAGAAAAAGAAAAGATGAGGTTCCAAGTCCCTCTCCATGAAGAGACCTTTTGGAGGTACTATTCCCTTTTCAGAAGACTTTCCCTCCAAGGCTTAGGAGGTACTCTTCCCCTTTCGGTGGACTTTCCCTCCTATGCCTTTTTAAAGGTATTCTTCCTCATGTGGGGACTCTGTTTACCCATCATGAGTGGATCCAGACCTGGCACAGGCCAGTTGTGCTGCATCCTTCCTAGCATTGAGTGCTTCCACTGTGTTGTTCCCAGCTGTTCTGATGCTGGCTCGTGGTAGTTTTAACTGGTGTTTCCCTTAGGGATGATGGTGTTAAGGATCTTTTCCTGTCCTTCTTCCCGTCTGCATATCCTCTTCCATGAACTATGACTTCATGCTTTTGCCCACTTGCTAACTGGATTGCTTTTTTATTGTTTAGTTTTGCGATTTCTTTATGTATTCTGGATACTAGTCCTTGGTTGAATATATGTTGTTGTTGTTGTTAGGTGCCGTCGAGTCGGTATCCGACTCATAGCGACCCTCATAGGGTTTTCAATGGCTGACTGTTTCGGGATTGCCTTGGGAGTGGATTGCCAGGTCCTTCTCCCATTTTTGCGGTGCTGGGAATTGAACTCGGGTCCTCAGAGACTGCAGTGCAGTGCTCTACCAACTGAGCTAAATCCCAGCCTTTGTTGAGTATTTAGCTTATAAATATTTCCTCCTCCTCTGTGTTCAGCACTTTGAGCAGACCTGAACATGCTGGTGGCTCTGACCAAGCTGAGGATCCTCATTACTGGGAGGAAGGGGTATGGTATTCACAGTACACTACTTTCTACACTGGGGGACGGGTTCAGGGAGAGACTGGCTCTGTCTTTCTTTTGTTTTCTGAGGTACTGGGGGCCTGAACCCAGGGCCTCGCACGCAATCCACAAGCACTCTACCACTGAGCTGCACTTGCAGCCCCCGTTTTTTAACTTCTGTCTTAAGACAGGGTCTCGCTAAGCTACATAGGCTGCCTCTGGCCTTAAACCTGTGATCCTCCTGCCTCCACTTCCTGAGTCACTGGGATGACAAGTGTGCACCATCTCGCCTGGCAGAGACTGAATCTTCTGCGTTTGGATTACCTACATGAGCATAAAGTTTTGGAAAATTAGGTTTCATCCTTGACGATGCCAGTATTTCCTTCTGAGTCTTACAGTGTTGTCAATTTTGGTTCTCCACAGTTTGTGTTCCATTTTGAAGTTTGCTTTTCCTGTCACTGAGTCAAGAGTAGAAGGTTGAGCCAGGCACCATGGTGCATGCTTGTCATCCAAGTGACTTGGAGGCTGAGGCAGGAGGATCATGAGCTTGAGGCCAGTGGCAGCCTGCGCAACTTGGAGAGACCCTGGGTGGGGGTAGAGCACTTGCCCAGCATGGGCGAGCCTCTGGGTTCCAGCCTCCAGTGCTGAAAGAAAGGCGCGGGAGGTTCAGCGCACTGATATGGAGAGGCATCCCACGGTCGCTCACATCCACTTACGCGGTGGTGCTTCAGTCTCGAGGACCCGCTGGAGACAGGGATAGCAGTCTTCCTGCCCGCCTGACCCTTGAATCTAAGTGGCGGAGGCTCAAGAGTGTTGCACAGGTGTCAGGTTGGGTGGCGGCTACCAAGCACAGACGGAAACACCACCACCACCACCTTTAATGTCAGACAGGGCACCAGGGTTTCCCGGTGCCGTTGACTTGAAATTATGGAGTTCAGCCCCAGGAAGGAAGGGGCCCTGGCTGTCTGCTCCTGAAGGAGCTTCAGGGGTCCTCCACGGTGGGGTGTCTGACTCTCCCAGTGTTCCCTTCATTGGGCGCCTTGGCCCTGGTGGGGAGAGAGCGGCCCCAGGCTTAGATCCCCCGACGCCCGGCTCCTGCTGGCTGCCTTAGACTGTACTCTGTTTTTGTTCCCACATTGCATCCTGGTGCTCACTGAGTCTTCCCCAAAAGCTTTTCTTCTGTGCTTGAAAACAGACCGGAGTGGGGGGTAAGATGTGTGTGACTGGGTGGCTACTGGCTGATCGCAGGCGTGTGCCAGCATGCCTGGCCTCTTCACACAGGACCTTCCCTCCATGAGGGCAGCCCTGTCTCTGGAAATGGCTTCCCTGGCTTTCGAAACATTTATTAAATCCCATCCAAGTAAAGCACCCTAATTGGGTATTAAATCGTGGCCACTGTCCCTGTGGACATCTGTACTGAAATCCACAGAACCCCCCCCCCAATCCCAGTGAGTAGGAAGCGTGTAAGAACACCAAAGCCTGGTCTCCACTCCTCCTCGACTGGCCTTTGGTGGAACAGAGTGTGACGTCTTGATAGCATCTTCTAAGGAGTGGATATTTACTCACCAGCATGGGAAGGCAACATATCGATTTCTCTGTTGCCCCTGGTGAACTTTGGTTCTTGAAAATAGATGATGAAATGGACAAAGGGTGTTTTCCGGTTCCACTGTGAACTGGAGCTGTTTCATTGTTCTGCTCCTAGAACAGGGTCCACGTTTCCCCTCACTTTTATTGAGTAGATAAAAGAACGGCTCTTAGGGAACAGGTTCCCTCTGAGTGAATGTCAAGGTTGTTTTCTAGCGTTCTTCCCAAGTAGACCCAACGAAGAGTCTGACTTCACAGGAGGATCTTATCTCAGGCCAGTATTGACTCTCCCCTCATTCCTGCCTGCAACCTATCACAAACGCACATCTTTGCTCTCCGTCTCTTGCTGATGTTAGAAGAATGAGCCAGGGCCCGTCCTGAGGGAAACAAGATTGACAACTCCTTGTTCTTTAAAACACAAAACAAACCTTCACCCAGCCACATTGTTAGATGTTACACTATCTGTATTATTGTGATTTCAGGCTTAAAAGGAAATTGCAGGAACTCTCGGGTCCCCTCTGCCCCAGTGGCCTCTGCTTGCCAGTAGGCGTAGGTCTTGTGTGAAGAGACATGACACACAGATTCGTGACATCTTGTTCCTGCAGGACTGAGGTAACAGTGTCCTCCACTGCCAGGAGGAATAAACACACAAGCGGCGGCTTTGTTATCCGTAAGAAGCTTAGATGGCAGCTTCTCCAGTGTCTGCACTGTGTGTTTTCCATGCATGTTAGGAGTCTCTGAGCTGGGGGAGCATCCCTCATAAAGCTCTTGGTACCAGAGCTTGGCACAAGCAGCAGGTTGATGCCAGCAGCGCATCTCTCCACACACAGTGCCTTGGATCCGGCTTTGTTTCGCCAGGAAACTCATCATCATTTACTTTATGGGCTGTCCCCCACACCGTACGGTTGAAATGGTGCTTTCTGATGCCACACACTTGCCGAAATATTCACATGGGCGAGATTTATAGTAATGGGTAACTCCAGGTGCACCCCAACCCCTGGGTGAACCTGTGGTAATGGACGGCAGGGCTCTTAACACACCCCTGCCAGTATCCTGCAGGCGCCTGAAGCCTCCTGCCAGGTGGCTCGCCACCCACTGCAACTATTGCTGTGCCGGCAGAGGCAGGTTCCTGTCTTTCTCTTGTTTTAATTTCTTTCCTCCTCTCCACCCCCACCCCCCGCCTCTCCTAACTGTCCCCTCCACTCCCTTCCCCTCTCCTCTTTTGCAGTACTAGGAAGTTGAACCCAGGGCCTTGTACATACTTTGTAAGCACTGTACCACTGAGCTGCACCCCCAGCCCCTTTTTTATTTTTGATTTTGAGACAAGGTCTCACTAAGTTGCTCAGGCTGCCTCTGGCCTTGAACTTTCCATCCTCCTGCCTCCACCCCCCCCCGCCCACCCAAATTGCTGGGATGACTGGCAGGCGCCACTGTGCCCGGCTTCACAACATTCTTTCTTAAATCAAGTAATTAATTTCCTAAGTTAGATTTTAGATAGTCTCTAGGAAGAAAGTTTGCAGAAATTGTGGCAGAGGCCACCTAGAATGAATTTGAGGTCACCAAAGTTTACGTTCAAACTTTGTCTGTGTCAGTCTGAGTGCTTTCTGGCACTCCTGTGCTGGTAACATGCCATCTTGAATGATGACACAGCCCTGTCTCCTGTGCTTCTCCTGACGGTCCTCTCTCTCTTACCAGCCCGCTCACCATTATTTCCTGGGAGCTCTGAGCTGTCTGCACTTCAGCTCAGTGGAAAGGGATTGTCGGGGGGTGGGGGGTGATCGTGGCAGGTACGCTTGTATGTTGGAAAGTTTTGTGGAGGGTGAAGTGTGATGTTAAAGCACGAGGGTGTCATGGTCACTCTGGGGTCTGGAGGCTCACCTGTCATTTGCAGAGGCCCCTCGTCCCTCTCCTGGTTACTGGCTCCTTGGGAAATCTAAGGGAAATGGCAGACATCCCCCAGAGGACTCAGCAGGTGCCATGATTTCAGTGGTTTTAGACGCCCTGAGACACCCATCCTGACAGCCCATGGGGTCTGTGGACACACCTCTCCAGGAGGATTTGCCACCAGGTGGTTTGTGGCTTGTCTCTGTGACCCCTGTCCTTGTGGGTTCATGGCTTGAGGTTCAGAGCCCCCTGCTCCTTGCATCAGAAACTTCTACCATCAGATCTTAATATATCAGCCAAAGTTCAGATTTCTGCACTAAGTTGCCTAAGATGTTTTTGATTGTTTTTTTTTAAGCTGTCTTTTTGGGATTTAATTTATATACAATCCTTTATGGTATATAAATCTGTTTAAAATGTACAGTTCAGTGGGTTTCTGTGTAGTTGCTAAGTCATGCAGCTGACCGCGATCCAACTTTGAATTGTTTGTATCATCCCCAAAAGCAAGCCCGAGTCCATTAGCAGCTGTTCTCTGTCTCCTCCCACCACCCCAGCCCCACACAACCGCTGATGTCCTTTCTGCCTCTGCTTCTATAGATTTGCTGTCTGGCCATTTCAGATAAATGGGTCCTGTGTAGCTGGTTTCTCTCACATTGCACGTTTTCATGGTTTATCACTGCCGTAGTGTGGCTTTCGTTTCTTTTACTTTTATCGTATTTAGTTTTCATTATTTATTTTTGTGGTGCTGGGGTTGGAACTCAAGGTCTTTGCCTGCGAGCAAGTGTTCTACCGCTAAGCCTCATCCCCAGGCCTGTTCACAATTTTTATTTATTTATTTTTGTTTAGTATCGGGGGGTAGAACCCAGGGCCTCACTCTGGCTAGGCAAGTATTCCATCACTGATGTCCACCCACACCCCCTTTTTTATTTTTTACTTTTAGACAGGACCTCACTGAGTTATGCAGGCTGCCTCTGGCCTGGAACTCAAGAGGTCCTCCTGCCTCAGCCTCCCAAGTCGTTGGGATTACAGGCATGTTGCTGTACCCAGCCTGTTTGTTTTTGACTCAACTGAAATTGAACTCTTTCATGTACTCACTTGCTACCCCTTTCCTTTGTGTACTTTTGGGTAATTTGTCTCTTACTGATTGAAAGCAAAGTAGCCTTTTGTTGTGGGTCACCAGTACTTTTTTCGTGATTATTGTTTGCTCTTTGACCTCGATTTTGGTCCTTCCCACCATTCTGAAGTGTGAAATGTTTGTGTGTTCACGTGTGTTTATCTTTTCTTCTAAGGCTTCTGAATACTAACGCCTTTTTCTGCTCCAGCGTTAAGACATTTATCAGCGTTGTCTTCAAATACTTTGTCACGTTTTTACATTAAGTGCTTGATCTACTACAGGTTTTTTGAGGAAAAAATCTTCCACTTTCCTTCTATGTCTGGAGAAGACATTTTCCCCATGGCCTTATGTACTTAGAGGGCTCACGGAAGTGTTGAGGGTTACATGTCGAGGTGAGCTTTTCTGTGAACTTCAAGAGAGAAAATACACTTGACATCCAATAGCAGAAGTTGGTACTTGTTCAGTCTGGGTGGGAGGTGTGAGGAGGCTCGTTTCATTGTACTCTTTTATGAATATTACACTTAAAAACAGCTTTCCCGCCTCTACCCCTGGATCCATACCTCACTTTTCAAGTTCCAGAAGTATCTTCTACCTTTTTAAATAAGATTTCGGGAAGGCAGGGTCAAAGTCATAGGAAGGTGGGAAAGCTGAGCAGACAGGGACCCGTCATCTTTGCCTTCTCTGCTCCTGCACCGAGGCAGCTGACCATGGCTGCCTCCTTCCAAGGGCTTCTAGACGGATCTTCTCAGACCCACAGTGAAGCTGGACGTGTTGTCCGCCCTCGGCTTAGATTGTGTTTCTGTCATCACCAGACGTGCCTGTGGTTCTCTCAGGCTCTGTGGGTGTGCAGTGCAGGCTGGTGCCACAAGGCCCCTAGGTACAGCCTCGGGGACATCTTTTCTTATAAGGCACCACAGCCCAAGCAGGAATTCTGGAGCATCAACAGGTGCGCACTGCAGTGTGGAGGGAAGCACTGTTGAGGGTCTCCATTGCTGCAGATGGCTCCCCAGACCCCCCAGGGCCAGCCCGGGCTCTGCGCCTCACTCTCTTTGCCCCGTTCAGTCCTCTGAGTAGTCTTTTTGAGATGCGTCTGTGTTGCGTGTCAGCGCACAGCACGGGAAGACATGACAGCAGTGATTCTCCTAGTCCGCTGGGCGCAGCTTCACGGTCGCTGTTAGGAGCGAAGCTGCTCGGAATGTTCTGGTAGGCATCTTTCTGCTGGCATGTGGCTTTCTCTTGGGCGAAGGCCTTAGCAGGATTGTCGTGGACACCTGTTCACTTTCATAAGGCGTGGCCAGACCTTTCTCTAGCAGCTGAGCATCTCCTCACCTGCTCTGCATGCGCTGGCCCTGGTGTTAGCACCTTGCACTCCACATTCTGATTGTGAGCCTAGCGTTTCACTGTGTCATGGGTGGGGCGTCCTGGTGAGGCCACCAAGCGGCGTGTGCCTTGGGCCCTCGTGGTGATTTGAAGTTGATGAACCTACGACGCTGAGTGCTTTGATGTCGTCAGCTGTTTGTGTGTCTTCTCTTTTGAAGTGTTTCCTCAGCTCTTTCACCCCTTCTTAGATTTAGTTGTCTTTTTATCATCCAGCTGAGCCGTTGGAGTTCTTGGAATTCTTGAGATATTCCAGATAGAGACGTCAGATACAGTTTGTGGCTGTTTTTCCTGGTCTGGGGCTTGCGGGATTGGTTTCTCTCTCCCTCCCTGCCTCCCTTCCTTCTTTCCTTTTCCTTCTTCAGCTCTGGGGGTGGAGCCTAGGCCTCATGCAGGTTAGGCAAATGCCCCACCAGTCACTGTTTCCTTTGTCTTTGAGGTCCACATTTTAAATTGTGATGTAGTCCACTTTGTCTTTTGGGTTTGTTTTGTCTTGTTTTTAATGTTTTTTGCAGCTTGTGCCCTGTCTTCTCAACTCTTTGCCTCCTGTCAAGATGTGACGCCACCTCCCTGGGTGTTCTTTGAAAGCTTTGTAGTTAAAGCTGAACGTAAAAGCTTGCTTTTATGTTTCTATCAGTGACCAGCTCATATTAATATTGGTGTACATTGTGAGATATGAATCACGATTAATTTCTCTGTGGATTCCTATTCCATCACCATTTGTTGAAAAGATTTTTCTCATCTCATGGGATTGCTTTGGTGCCTAAAACAGCCCTGCAGAAGCTGGTCTATCCTGGGGCTCTTTATTTTCTTCCATCGATCAAGTTTAACTTCCTTAGTCAAAGTAGCCATGGGTATGCTAAGTCCTCTGCCTTTCCATGTAAACTTTGAAGTCAGCTTTGGACATGTGCAAAAAAGCCTGCTGGGATTATGATAAGGATGGCAGTAGACCTGGAGGGGAATTTGAAGAGAAGGGGTGCCTTATCAATCTTGAGTTCCCAATCCGTGAACCTAGTCCGCTCCATTCGTTTAGTCTTTCATTTGTGCTAGTACGTGTTGGGGGTTTTGGTGTGGAGGTCTTACATCTTTTGTTGTTCTTGATAATTTGGGGGTGGCAGTGTTGTAAATGTAATTTTTTATTTCACTTTGCAATTGTTTGCTGCTACTGTATAAAAATATAGTCAGTCTTTGTGGGGGTTTTAGTTTGCTTTTGCAGTGCTGGGATGGGACCTTAGATAGTATGCATGGTAGGTAAGTCCACCACTGAGCACATCTCTGGGCCTTTTTTTTTTTTTTTCCCCCCCTTTATTTTCTTTGGTTTTTTTTAATGGTGAAAAATATATATTTGAAATGAGCTGGATTGAGGCTAGATAATCCCATGTTTGTTGGCAGCCTGGTCCGGAGCCGGAGGAGCATATGCCTTCTCCACCTCAGTCCTGGCCAGCATGCTGGCCTTGGCGTCCCCAGAGTGCACAAGTGTGCTGTCCTCCTCTGCCTTCATGCAGATGTGGTGGATGGAAGAACTTGATGTTACCTTGGTCAAGTGTGTTCCTCGTGGGGGTTCATCCAAGGGGATCTGGGCTGTCTGTAGCTGTGGTTCTCAGGCCACTGGACAGTGAGTGACAGGCACATGTTTTTGTGGCTGTGGCTGCTTTTGAGCACAGCCTTCGTGGCGTCCAGAGCCTTCACTCTGGCTTCTGCTTTGGGAGGGGCAGGAGCCTCCTGCGCTTTTACGCCATCTTGCTGAAAAGGGCTCGGTTTTATACTTGAATCTTACAGTGACTTTGCTAAATTTATCTCTTCGTTCTAGTAGTTGCTTCGTAGGCCCTGTCGATTACAGTAGGGACAGTTAATGTCTTTTCTGGTCCAGGGGCTTTTCCTTCCTCCTCCTTGGCAGACCTCAGCGCACAGTGCTGAGAGGGAGTCCTGGCGCTGGCCCCAGCCTCGAAGGGCAGAGCTCTGGTTTCAGAGTACAGACTCGGGTTGTCATAGCTGTAGATTTTTCATCAATGTCAATTCATTAATTCGAGAGGCTTTCTACTATTCCTACGTCTACTATTCCTAAGTAGGCTGGGGTTAAGCTCAGTTGGTAGACTGCTTGCTCTGAGCTCTCTGAGGCTCTGGGTTCAATCTCTGGCACCGTAAAAATGGGAAAAGGACCTGGCAACCCACTCCCAAAATAATCAGCCATCAAAAACCCTATGAATAGCAGAGAAGCACTGATGTAGTGCCAGGCATGGCACAGTGTCAGGGAGTGTTTTGTCTGTTGTACATAGGGTCGCTAGGAGTTGGACCCAACTCACTGACACCTAACCAACAACAGCAGCACCTAACCAAAAACAGCAGAGTTTTTACCGTGAATGAGCCCTGAGTTTTGTTGTTGCTTTTTCTGTACCTGTTGCATTGATGGGATTTTTCGTTGGCTGATTGGGTTTGAATTTATTACTGCAGTCTCAAGGAGACTTACCTGGGCCTGCGGTTGGCTCTGCCTTGTGTCCCGGGCTCCCTGAGTTCACGGTCTCCTGCCGTTCTTGCTGGGGACCCTCCAAGGCCCTGACCTCTCCTGCTCTGGGTGGGCTGCGCGCGGCACTCAGGCTGGCCCTGCTGGGCCTCACCACCCACTGCGCATTCGATGGCTCACTCCCCCAAGGGCCCTGCACCTGCCTCTGCGTCGATGTCCCCTCAATGTGGCTCGGAGCACCTGGGTTTGAAAGCACAACTTCCTGGGCCACAGCCCAGCCCCCCTGGGTTTTATTGCCCTGTGTGTGTCCACGACTGACCAGAACAGCCCCCCGTGGGTTGATGGGGTACGGGTAACGTTAGTGCCAAGCAGCCTTGCCCACGCAGACTGCGAGTGGTCAGACCGGCCGCATTTAGCCAGGAGGCTTCTCGCCGCCGCTTCAGGCTGGGCCCGTGGGTTAAGCGGGATTCGCCTGTAGTACAAAGTCGGTTTTGTGTGGACCCGGTGCTCGAGAGCTGACAGCCACAGGGTCCAGCTCTGACAGCTCCGTGGAGGAAGTTGGCACCGGGCCTTGCGGCTGGCTTCGGCAGAGCCAAGGCTAAAGTCTGATTTTAAAACTCACCTTCCTGTCGCCCGCCCCTGCGGGGTCACCCCAACCCCCGGTACCTACTAAGGCACCCAGTGCAGGGCACGTGCCCCACGGGTATTACCATGACCTCAGGTGCCCATCACCAGAAGCAGTTTTGCTCCGTAAGTGCAGTCCTGGGGGGCAGCACCGCACTTCAAAACCCAGCGTCCCAAGAGGCCCGCTTGTGGGTAGGAGGTTCTCTGAAGCATCTGGGGGGCATGCAGGATTCCTCGCTCCACCCCGAGTGGGAGGAGCTGCCCCTCCAGGCGGGGGCGCAGCCACAGTCAGCCAGGCCAGCCCTGGCCCCATCCTCCCCCTTGGCCAGCAGGGACCTTGGCACACGCTTTCCAGGGACCAGGATGCAAGGGCAGGGAGTCCAGCTGAGCGAGTACACCCGGCACTATGGGACTCAGTGAGCTCCCTGAGAAGGGGCAGGGGTGGACCAGGGCCTTGTCCCCAAGGGCTGACTTCCTAGCTCTGGGGTGCCCTGCCCGCCAGCCACCCCTCCCTTCACACATGTCCTGCGGGGCCCTTGTGCTGCAGATGGTTGGCCCTCTGCAGCGGCGCCCTCCTCTCCCAGGGTCAGTTGGCCTGGTGTCTGAGTGCGGCTGTGTACCAGGCCCTCCGCCTCCGGGAGCCGGCAGGATCGCCCTGTGTGTGCGCCTCATTGTGACGCAGGTCCTGGCAGGGCAGGAGCTGGCTCAGGGGTGCTCCCAGCCCAGGTGGAGAAGCTGCAGGCTGAGTCCTGCCTCCCTGACCTCGCCTCGGTGGCATGGGTTGGTGGTGGGATAAAGGTTTGCTCCCTCCTGCAGGAAGGAAGTACCTGTGATTGGTGTCAACTGATGAGGTCAGAGCAGCTGTGCACAAAGCACAGAGTGCTCAGGATGTGTGGCACTCAGTGTCCTCTAAGGAATAGCAAACACTTCCACTTAAACACACACACACCGTGTCCCTGGGGATGTGTCCGGGTATTTAGCTAACTGCCCGGCTGTTAGGACCTTGGCCAGCGCTCACCATGTGCGACTGTCAAATCCACACTGAAATGATTGGTACCAGGCATGCGCCTAGAAATGCACGTGGTCCTTGACTTAGATGGGATTCTGTCCCCACCCACCCATCCTAAGTTGAAAATCTCAAAAGGCAAGCCTTCCTTTAGTCCACCTCCCCTGCCAAAGTCCGCCTTAGCTACCCAGCACAGATTCTTCCCTCGTGGTCCTAGGCCTGGCTGGGAGCTGTGGGCCACTGCCACTGCCCAGCTGCCCAGGAGAATATTGTACCACATATCGCCAGCCCGGGAAAAGTGCCAAACTCAAAACCAGAAGGGTGGTTTCTGCTGAACTCCAGTTGCCTCGTACCACTGTAAAGTTGAGAAATCCTAGCTGGACCGTTGTGAGCCAGAAGCCAGCTGTGGTTTCTGTCCTGATATGGTGGGCCCTTGGATCTTGTCCTTTCATTTGATCACGTATTTGGTCTGTTAAATGGTGTGTTTTTAGGTCACAGTGTGTACATCCAGCCAGAGCTTATTTAAAGGAATCGGGTGGAGCGGTTCTGTAATTCGTCCACGTGGATTTTCACGTGTGAGTGTGATCCTTACGGTGGCACTGTAGTCATGGCTCCCGGTGATCAGCATCCCTGTCCCCAGGCTGTCCTGAGCTGCTCCGGGTGGCTTGGCCCACAGGCCCCTGCCGCGCCTTGCTCCGGGTGCCCGTTGGGTGTCGGCGACTGTGGGCAGGTTGTGCCTGTTGACCCGGTGATGTCTATACCTGTGCCTGTCGTTTTTTCTGGTTTCAGCTGATACCGAGGACGTGTGCATCGTAGAAAGGCTGTTCTCCAGCAGCTTAGTGGCCATTGTCAGCCTCAAGGCCCCCCGGAAGCTAAAGGTCTGCCACTTTAAGAAGGGAACCGAGATCTGCAACTACAGCTACTCCAATACCATCCTGGCCGTGAAGCTGAACAGGCAGGTGCGTGGCACTCCGGCCCTCAGTATGTCGCTCTGCTGCGCACCTCCCCCCAGGTCTGTGAGCATGCTCCCTGTCCCCAGACCCTGGCTCTATCATCTCCCCAGCTTGCTCAGACTGTCCAGTGCCTGTCCCCTGCCAGACTGTCCCACTCATACTTTGGGATGTGAGTCTAGTCACGCACTGATCCAGAGGTGGCATAGTTTTTACGTATTACCTTCTTTTGCTTTTGTAAGTGTTCTTTAAAAAGTGCTCGAGACCAGGTGCAGTGGCACACTCCTGTCGTCCTAGCACCTCGGGAGGCAGAGACAGGAGGATTGCAAGTTCAAGGCCAGAGGCAGCCTGCATAACTTAGTGAGAGCCTGTCCCAAGATAAAACATAAAAAATGAGCTGAGCAGCTCAGTGGTGGAATGCTCGCGAAGCCCGCCTGAGGCCCTGAGTTCAGCCCCAGCACCACAAAAAAAAAAAAAAAAGTCTGCTCAACTCTTTATTTTCCTTTATTTTTTTCTTTTAAATTGTTATTCTACCTAACCAACAAGAACATCTGGCACAGACATGGCGCACAGCCCAGGAGGGTTCTCCCTGGGGTGTCTGCATGGCCTGTGACACCCACCCTTTGACACTCTGGGTAGAGCAGCAGGAGCTGTCCGCGAGGCAGGCCAGGTGGCAGCTGTCTACGGTGTGGGCACGGGACTCAGGGGTGGGCCTGGATAACGTGCCTGCCAGGAGGCCCTGGCTTACCTGACTGAACCCAGAAACTGACTTTAGCTGACAAAGCTGGTTAACTGGACCATTGTGGGACGTGATATTGGGAATGCGTTTTAAATTGAACACATGCAGTTTGTGCCAACAAATAATGCAGAGCTGGGCGATTGCCAGGTTCCCATTCTTTTTTTCTTTTTATTCTGATTTGTTCTTTGTCTTGATATGGGTCTGGCTGTGCAGCCCATGCTGGGCCAACCTTCCTGCCTCGGCCTCCATGGGTGAGCATTCCAGGAGCATGCCCTCATACCTGGCATGCCACATTCTCCTCGCTAGGCAAGTGCTCTATCACTGAGCAATATCCCCAGTCCTTTTTTAATTTTTTATCCTGACACCGGCTCTCACTAAGTTGCCCAGGCCGGCCTTGAACTTACGATGACCCTCCTGCCTTGGCCTCCCCAGTCACTGGGATTACTGGGGAGTTGAGCCAGGGCCTCGCCTGCGCTAGGCACCTGCCCCACCACTGGGCTGTTGCTGGGGTTGCAGGCTTCCTCCAGGCACCAGGCTGCCCTGCCACTGTTTAGGAGGACCTTGCCCCTCCCAGATCTCACGAAGCCCACTTCTCTCAGCTCCAGTGCGCCCAGCACGTGTGGTCATGGACGCAGACGCGGTTACCAGTCAGCTGCCGGCCGGCAGGAGACAGCGCCTATGTCCCCTGTACCTCATGTGCTGTCTATGTGGCGGCCCAGGAGCAGAGAGCACCTCAGCCCGGTGGCGGCCGAGTGAAGACGGAGCGAGATGTGGGTTGTGCCTGGCGTCTCCTCACGTTGCTTTTCTCTGTCTCCCCCTCTGTGCCTAGAGGCTCATTGTGTGTCTGGAGGAGTCCCTGTACATACACAACATCCGGGACATGAAGGTGCTGCACACCATCAGGGAGACCCCTCCGAACCCCGCCGGTGAGTGCCTCTGCCCAAGCAGAGCCGAGCCCTCTCATTCCACCTGGGCTCTGTGGGTCAGTTTGTCTTTTCAGTGTAGGGTCTTGAACTCAAGCTGCCTGTATAGCCTAGGCAAGCCCTGAACTTGCCATCCCTCCACCTCCGCCTCTGCCTCTGCCTCCGCCTCAGCCTCCCAAATGACAGGACGACAGGCGTGTCCGACACGCCCTTCTGTTTGGGCCTTTTAAAGATAGCTGTGGGTGAGAGTGTTTTTCCCTGTGTGGGACCGCAGTTAAAACAGGTTGTGAAAGTGTTGATGCTTCTGTCTTGGGCCCTCTAAGCTCATTGGTTTAATCTGCTGTCAGTTTTGAGGTTACTGATCTTTCATAGCAGAGTCCTTGAATCTGTTGATGGATGTTGGCATCACGTTAAGGTGGTGGCTTGGGAGTACAGAACTTAAAAAGATAAAAAAAAGCAAGGTAGGTTTATCAGAACTGTTAGGTAAAGGCTAAATTATTCATGACAACTGCGAAGGAAGACCTGTCCGAGTAGATGTGCATTTCCTTGCCCGTGTGTCGTTCACAGGTTTGTGTGCCCTGTCTATAAACAATGACAACTGCTACTTGGCGTATCCAGGGAGCGCAACCATCGGAGAGGTGCAGGTCTTCGACACCATCAACTTGGTGAGGTTACTTTGCCCGTGCATAGCTCTTCAAAAGCCTGCAGCCATAGCCCTGTGGCATCCGATCCCGTCAGATCTCGGAAGCTAAGCAGGGTCGGGCCTGGTTAGTACCTGGATGGGAGACCGCCTGGGAACACCAGAAGCTGTAGGCTTGGGAGAAGGACCTGGCAACCCCCTCCCAAAAATCAATCTGCCATTGAAAACCCTATGAACAGCAGAGAAGCACTGAC
>VMDO01000629.1:12354-50332 GCA_007922755.1 Pedetes capensis | reverse complement strand
GCTCTTCAAAATGTATCTTCAGCTGTACGCAGAGGCTGACCTGGGAGGCAGAAGCAGGAGGACAGGGAGTTTGAGGCCAGAGGCAGCCTACGTAACCTAGCAAACCCTGTCTCAAGATTTAAAAAAAAAAAAAAAAAAAAAAAAAAACATGAAAAGCGGGCTGGGGGTGCGGCTCAGCGGTAGAGCGCTTGCAAAGGATGTGCAAAGGCCTTGGTTCAGCCACCTAGGATGGCAAGGGAAAAAAAGACTTCTCTTTCTAGAGATGCGCACCCTGGTTGCTTTGGCACCCTGGTGTCCTTGGCTCAGTTCCACGGCTTTCCCTGCTGCTCTGTTAGCAGCAGAGTAGGCCTGGCTAAACCTGCCTCCAGAATCTGTCACTGTTTCCACAAGGGCTGAGCTCCCGGAGGTGTGTGTCAGAAGGAACGGCAATCCTTCAGGAAGAGCTGCGTTGCCCTTTTCAAGTCTGAGTGGCACTTCCGTTGCCCCTGCTCCTAGTCAGTCAAGTGAACTTGGTGTCGGGTCCACCGCGTTGGTGTTCAGTGGTAGCCCCTTGGCGTTTCCCCTGGGATCCCCGAGGTGTTGGCTCGCGTCGGGTGGCAGCCATGTTTTCCTGGTTTTCCCTTTTCAGAGAGCTGCAAACATGATCCCGGCTCACGACAGTCCCTTAGCAGCACTAGCCTTTGACGCAAGTGGAACCAGACTTGCCACCGCTTCTGAGAAGGTACATCTGGTACAGCCCTGGGGAAGGGCAGGTCAGAGGTTTCCCTGAGCTTTCCAGTGCTGTTCACCCCCTCACCTGAGCAAGTAGGTTTCTCTGGTGACTGACTCACAGAGAGGCAGTGGTCCTGACCCGCTGGTGCCTCAGATGTGGTGCTGTGGAGTGGTGGTCCCCTCACCCCTGCTGTGACAACTCAGTGACCCTATGTATAACAGAACGCAACACTCCTCGATTCTGTGCCAGACAGTCTTTTATGTTTAAGTCCATTGTTGTAGCCATTATGTCAACTCCTGTAGTTGAGGGTCTTCCTTTGTCTGTTGACCTGCCGCTGTTCCAAACATGATGTCCTTCTCAAG
The DNA here is from genome assembly GCA_007922755.1 of Pedetes capensis. Classification (NCBI taxonomy): domain Eukaryota; kingdom Metazoa; phylum Chordata; class Mammalia; order Rodentia; family Pedetidae; genus Pedetes; species Pedetes capensis. The sequence continues at coordinate 49,258 of VMDO01000629.1, read as the reverse complement.
GGAGTGGTCCCTCCTGACAACATGTCCAAAATACATAAGATTCAGTCTAACCATCCTTCCTTGCATCCAAGGAGCACTCTGGTTGCACTTCTTCTAGGACAGATCTGTTGGTTCTTTTGGCAGTCCATGATATAGTCAGTATTTGTCTCAAGCACCATAACTCAAAAGCATCAGTTCTTCTGTCTCCCTAATTCAGCGTCCAGCTTTCACAAGCATATGATGTGACTGAAAACACCATGGCATGCGTCAGGCACACCTTTGTCTTCAACGTCACATCTTTACTTTTCGACACGCGAAGGAGGTCTTTTGTAGCAGCTTTCCCAGTGCAATGCGTCTTTTGATTTCTTGACAGCTGCTTCTGTGGGTCTGACTCGTAAGGACCCTCAGGGCTTTCAGTGGCTGGTGGTTTGGGGATTGCTTCGGGAATGGATTGCCACGTGCCGGGGATGGAAGCAAGGGCCTCAGAGAGCGCAGGGTGGCACTCTAGTGACTGAGCCAAACCCCAGCCCCGTCAGGGTGTGGCCTTTCTAAATCCCCTGTGCACGTGGGACAGCGTGGCCAGCTGTGGCATCCCATGGCCCTCACCCTGGTGCTAGATGCTTCCCTTCGTACCGCGGACGGCCCTTCGTCTTCCTCTGCTGTTCCCCTCTCAGGGGCTCTCGCCCTGGCCTTCAGTCTCCATGTCGTCGGGCCGTCTGCTCTTCTCATCACCAGCCCTGCTCTGTGCTTGCTCACTGGTTAATTTTACCTCACTCTGTTTTTCCTTTAGCTTTGATGGTGATTGGCTTCTCACAGACATCCTGGAACGGCCTCCCTTTCCAGGTCCTAACACCCACCTCCCAGGGTTCTCTGATCATCACTCCACTGGTTCTCAGCAGGGCAAACGATTTCTTTTGTACCCAGGGCTCAGAGAGGTTAAGCACTTTGCCCAGGGTCACCCAGTGGGCAGGGGCAGAGGAGCTGGACTCTGTGCCTGACTTTGCTTTAATCATTGGAGACTTTCTCAGCCTCACCGTGGCTCATTCATTTTGGGCGAGTCAGTGAGCTTGTGTCGCCCCTTAGTCAGCATCTCACCAGGCCGTTCTCTGTGAGCTCTTAGGCAGGCCCTCCAGAGTTTGATGCACTCTCAAGGGCAATGGAAATAGAATTGTTTTTTCCCGACTGTAAAGAACAAAAGCTCTGTGTGCATTAAACAGACTCCTCTATGTCTGTAGAACAGCCCCCCTGCTTTCTGGGGGTGGCCTCCCAAGGCGTGGCCCTCAGTTCTGCCTTCCAGGAACGTGGTGTTACTGGTCCTGAAGTAGCAGCTCCTACCTGGTATGACACCGTTGTGCCATTAGCAACAACAGATACGTCTAGCGTTCAGCTGTAGAGGCGAAAGCTTTGCCTTGGTTTCTGTGTACCGTGCTTAAGCCATTTTACCCTCTGGCTGTCAAGAGTTATAAACTCAGGTGGTGTCCTTGAGCCCAAGAGGGCCACTGCTGTTGATCACACTCTCTTGGCTCACCCCATCGCCCTGCAGCCTCTCCGAGTGTGGACTCACCTCGAGCTGTGTCCACAGTCCCTGTGGGCGCGTCGCATGGCCTGCCCTTGTTTGCTCTTTACGCACATGAGAGATTTTTAGCGAGTCTTACATTTAACAATTGGAGCCTTTTAAAACCTGAGTGCTGTGAGGTTGAATAATTCTTCCTGCTCCACAGATTTGAAATGCGGGCTGTTCTAAGGTTTCCCTTCTGTTCTTTCTGTGCTGTTGTTAAAATAGGATCACTTAGGGTTTAGCTCAGTTGGTAGAGTGCTTGTGCTGCAGTCTGGGAGAAGGACCTAGCAGCCCACTCCCAAAACAATTCACCATTGAACACCCTACAAAGAGCAGAGATGCGCTGACATAGTGCCAGGCATGGCACATTGTCGGGGAGTGTTTCATCTGTGGTGTATAGAGTCGCTGTGAGTGGGACCCAACTCGACAGCACCTAACAACAAGAAGCGTTTTAATAGATGTTGCGAGTCCTCTTCATTTTTCTTTTCTTTGCTCCTTTTAGTCCTGCAGATGCTCACATTCTGTGTCACCGGTCCCTAGACCCTATTCAGGAGGACGATGGGGGGCGTTAGTATCTTCCAAATGTTTCACTTCAGAGCAGGCAAATGCAGTACCTCACTGAGTATTTTTTTTTTCTCTAGTAACAGTCCTCTTAACATAGGTCATCAATACGTTTTTCGTCCTTGTCAGGCAGCCCAGCCTGCAGTGGCAGGGAAGGGGCTCAGTGGGCACTGGGCCCCCGCAGGCCAGAGGTCCTGCCCAGTTTCTCTGCAGGCAGCCCTTTGACATAGTTCAGGATCTAACAGCCTCCCCTGTAAACGGTTAGATTCCACACCGGTTTCAAGGCTGCTTATGTTTAGAATAGTAGCAAACTAGGTAGGTGAACTTAGAGAAAACCTGTGGGAGCCAGTGCATGGCACCAGCCTGCTATCCTAGCCACTCAGCAGGCTGAGGCAGGAGGATCAAGTTCAAGGCCAGAGGGAGCCTGTGGAACTCAGTGAGACCCTGTCAGAAAATAAAAAATGCAAAGGGGCTGGGGGTGGAGAGCTTCTCTAGCATGCACCTGACCCTGGGTTCAACGCCCAGGACTGGAAAAAGATAAAAGAAAAGCTGTGATTTTAAGTACAGGGTGGGTGCAGAGCACAGGGGCCAAAGCTTCCTCCGACCCCAGGCAGAGCTGCCATTGAAAGTGGACCTGAGGGTTGGTTTGTATTCTGATGTGAACGATACAGAAAAAGTCTATATTTTCACTCAGCTAAATTCTTTTTTCTTCCTTTTTTCCCTCCTCCTCTCCCTGTCCCAGGGGACCGTGATTAGGGTATTTTCCATTCCAGAGGGACAAAAGCTTTTTGAGTTCCGGAGAGGAGTGAAGAGGTAATGTGTGCAAGCCACCAGGGCCACGCTGGAGGTCACCTTGGGCTTTCAGTTTCTATTTTCTGGGACTAAACAAGCACCGGGATGCTGAGCAAGGGCCAGTGAGATCCAGAAGCATCGTCAGTGCCCAGATGACCCGTGAGGCTTTCCCACGGGTCTCAGCCTGTCTGCAGGACCTGCCTGGGCTTCTGGGGCCTGAGGTCTGGCCTCACCGTGAGGGAGGGCCAGGAGGTTGCCCAGGCTATGGGGCCCAGCAGGCCCCAGGGCGGCCACCCAGCCACTCCAAGGCACTGCCTGCTGAACCCGCAGTCCTCCTGCCTGCCCTCTGTGCCCAGAGCACCGAGGCCAGCATCCCCTGCTGCTGTCCCCCAGCAGGCCGCTTTGGACAGTCCTACGGCCAGCGCCCTTCTGCGCCTGTGCTGATCCCCCTCCTCGCAGCTATTGCAGGCAGGAGCCCACCCAGCACAGCACCCAGGACACCAGGCTGTGGCTGGGTGGCATTCCCAGCCTGGGGCCCGGCTCCTTGTCGGGTGAGGGTGTGAGAAACGGTACCTGCCTCCCCAGGCCATGCCTGACATGCTCTGAAGCTCTCGGGAACTCCTGGCTGCCCCCTCCTCCCTGGGGACCAGGCGCAGCCTGCTGTCACCTTGCAGAAGGCAAGAGGGAAAGTGTTGCCGTCCCCCAAGGACGCCGCCTCCACCGGCTTCCCCTTCCCTCCATCTCCCTCACGCCACGCCTTTGCAGATGGGCCTCCTCCTGGGCCCGCCTCCCCCACATGCCCAGCCTTCCTTCCTCCTCCCCCTCCTGGCATGGCCCCACCCCAGGGCCGCCTGGGGCATTGCCTGCCTCGTCCAGGGCTGTTGGCCGCCCTCCAGTGTCCTCCCAGCCTGTCCCCTCCCTCAGGCACCTCCTGGGCCTGCTCACTGCTATGGCCTTGGTGTCTGAGCCAGGCTCTCCCTTCCAGGCCTTTCCTTGGGTCCTAGCAGTCCCTGCCCACCCCCCAGCACTCCGGCCCCTTCCGCTTATTCCTTGCGACTCCTCTATGCTTGTAGCAAACTCAGTGTCAGCAAGCCCCTCCCCCATGCCCACCTCTCCTGCCTCACCTACCCCAGGGAGGGACACAGCACACAGTGACCGGGTGGAGTAAACCTGCCTTTGCCCTGTCTGCTGGCTGAGGTGCTCAGGGCTCTGCAGCTGCCCCACGGGACTGAGCGGGTGGGCGGGTTTGCTCTGCTCTTTGGTACCCCAGGGCACTGGCTCACCCTCCAGTCAGAGCTGGCTTTCTTTCCAGCCACAGTGCCTGCTCCAGCTAAGGTGGTCCCGGGCTCCTCGGTCTGTCCGTGGTTTGGAGGGGTGAAGGGAGCGGGCCGAGTGAGGACGCTCAGGAGGCGTCGACTTGGTCTGACCTCAGACAGCTTCCTCTCCAATAGTCAGCCAGGAATTGGTGGAGGGGAGCAGGGAAGACGGGCGCCTTTCCCCCAGGCCTTAGTTGGGAACCCCTGGAGTGGCGTGGCTGGCCCGCCACCTGCAGCTCAGGCCCCCGTCCCACGCCTCGCCCCCAGGTGCGTGAGCATCTGCTCGCTGGCCTTTAGCATGGACGGCATGTTCCTGTCGGCGTCCAGCAACACGGAGACCGTGCACATCTTCAAGCTCGAGACTGTGAAAGAAAAGTGAGTGGCTGCGATCCCTCTTGTCCTCTCCCGTGGCTGGATTTGGGGTACAAGGTGCTGGGGGTGACTCCCAGGGCCCACACATGCTGAGTGCACGCTTCACCCCTGAGCTGCACCCCAGCCCATGTTTGTTTTTTGAAAATATGAAGCACAGCATCCCCACTCACTGGAGACCGAGCACAGGCCATCCTGCCCCTGGGTCTGTGTGCAGAGCTGGGCGGGCTGTGGGGTGGCCACCACCAGATCCAGCTCCACGTAGACAGGTGGTCCCAGCTCAGGTGACGTTCCGACGAGGGAGGCACACAAACAGGCTGGGCGTGTTTGTGACACAAACAGGTCCACGAATCTCCTGGGCAGTAGCTGGGTGCCCGCTGGGGTGAAGGCAGCGTCTAACCGCCCCGGGGGCGGTGGGTGGGCAGGGCGGCTCTCGCCTTCGTCATGGCTGATCGAGCTTCACCTCTGTGCAATGAGTTCCCAAGGTGCAGGGTCTGGTCTCTCCCTTGTCACGTTTTAGAAAGGGCAACCCACAAGGGTCAGCGTCGCTCATCTGGCCGATGCTTTGCTCAGAGTATTTCAGATTGCCTTAAAAGCTCACCACGCCTGTCCTCCCAGTCACGTGGGAGGCAGAGATAGGATCACAAGTTCGAGGCCAGAGGTAGGCTGTGCAACCTAGTAAAACCCAGTGTCACCAAGTAAGAAATAGGCTGGGGGTGCAGCTGAGTGGTAGAGCACTTGCAAAGCTTGCATGGGACCCTGGTTCAACCCCCCAGTACCACAAAAAGAAGAAAAAAGAAAACCTCATCTAAGATGCAGAACACAAGAACAGCCACAGGGAAGTGGTGGGGTGGGGGGGGTTCACTCAAAGTTCTTGGTTCTTCTGCTGCAGAGATCCAGAGATGGGCCCTGCTCTGCGGAGTGTCAGCCTGTACCCCCAGAGGTTGCTCCCTGGCTCCCCAGGGCCCTTGCAGGGCAGAGCTCTGCTGGGCTGGGTTAGGGGCTGGCTGTGTGTGTGGGTGGTGGTGATGCTATGCTCAGTGGCAGCCCGGACCATTGCTTTCCAGGCCTCCAGAGGAGCCCACCACCTGGACCGGCTACTTCGGGAAGGTGCTCATGGCCTCCACCAGCTACCTGCCCTCGCAAGTGACCGAGATGTTCAACCAGGGGCGAGCCTTTGCCACGGTCCGCCTGCCCTTCTGCGGCCACAAGAACATCTGCGCGCTTGCCACGTGAGTGGAGCCCAGCGCCCACCTCCCTTCCCCTCCGCTGCCAGGCGCCCAGCTGCAGAGCTGGGGCTGTGCTCAGGGCCACGTGTGATCCGCTGGCCAATCTAGAGCTTGAGTCCATTGCAAGTTGCATGGAACAGCAAACCACAGAGATGGTGTCTTCATGGACCGAGACCTGGCTGCTTCGCTGTGGCGGTCTCACTCCAAACCTACCCTCCTTCCACTTCAGTGGAGTTGGTAGTGGTGATGAAACCTTAGGTCAGACAGCCAGAAATGGCCACCCTCAGTGCCTTTGGGGCCACGAAAACAGCAATGTGGCATTGGGCGGCGGTCTGCAGAGCTTGAGAGCCCAGCCTTGAGCGCATGTGTGTGCATCTTGTGGGCAGCATCGGGTTGTCCACGCATCGCCTCGTGAATGGTGTTTTCCATCCTCAATACCAGACGAGCCGCAATGGCCGAGTTCTTTGAAAATCCCTGTCCTCGGTGATCAGAGGCAAAGGCCACTGCTCGCCCTCCGGGCTTCAGCACAATCCACACACAGGCCCAGGCCCGGCCACCTCTGCGTGCCACAGCTGAGGCTGCTCGTTCAGTAAGGGTCCTTTTGTAAAAGTCCCACTCCTGCAACCAGGCTGCGTTTTGTCCTCAATAGGATTCAGAAGATTCCCCGGTTACTGGTGGGCGCGTCCGACGGCTACCTGTATATGTACAACCTGGACCCCCAGGAGGGCGGCGAGTGCGCCCTGATGCGCCAGCACAGGTGAGGCTGTTCGCGTGGAGGCCAGCACTGTGGGCCTCATTGTTGGAGCACTCGGCCCCTTGAAAACCAGGAGCAAGGCCAGCCGGTGAGCTTCCTTCCCAAGCAAAACCCACTGCACCCGGGAAGGGAGCTTGTGCGCCCCACCCCTGCCAGCAGGGTCTGGCCAGGCCACAGAGAGGTGGCTCGTACCCAAGCCCCTCCCAACGGCGTCTAGAAGGCATGGGCGGCTGCCACACATTGCCTTCTGCCATGTTCTCTTTGCAAAGAAGGAGGTCGCATTTGATAACTTGGAAAATGATATAGTTCGATTTTCTGTCACATACTGTATATCACTCAGAAGTTCTAACAATATCATGACACTGTATGTATTTGGATTTAATTGGAGAGCTGGGTCAAGAGCTTGCAGTCACAAATGCAGTTCCCACACGGTTCCAATTCACTTCTGATCTTGTAGCCCTCTGAAGTTGCCTAAAGGGTGCGTGCTAGAATCAAGATTAACGAGTACTTTTGTAATCAGGAACAGAGGTTTTTTCTTCTTCTTTGTTTTTGAGACAAGACCTCAATATGTCACCCAGGCTGGCCTCAATCTTTCAATCCTACTGCCTCAGCCTCCCAAGTGCTGGGATTGAAGGCGTGTGTATCGCACCCTGCTGCGGATGAGCTTTTTTGTTGTTTGCAGTGCTGGAGTGCTGAGGTTCACCCTAGGCCTCCCCCCGCCCCTTATTTTTTTAGCTTGAGAGAAGGTGTCACCAAGTTACACAGGCTACCTCTGGTCTGTAACTTGCGATCCTGCCACCTCCCCTCCCGAGTCACTGGGATTACAGGCATCAGCCACTATGCCTGGTGGGAGGTAACTTTTTTAATAGTGAACTCTGTTCCTGTCCACCCATCACAATAATGAAATTCAACAGGTACCATGATGCACACCTGTAATCCTAGCCCTTGGTATGCAGAAGCAGGAGAATCGCTGCAAGTTCAAGGCCAGCCTGGGCTACATAGCAATTTAGGACTGCTTACCGAGACCCTGTGCCAAAATAAAACAAAAACAAAAATGATTCCAGGGAACAGATCCGGGGCAGGGGGATTTCAGCACTGCCACAATGTAAGGCCTGCTTGGTGTCTGGCCAGCCACCTGTGCCCTGTTGCTGCAGCTCTGGCGCCTCAGGCCCTGGGGCTTCGCTGAGACCGTGCCTGGCCCAGTCCTGGAAACCTGAGTGCGCTCTTGTCCCTTTCAGGCTAGACGGCAGTATGGAGACCACCAGTGAGATCGTGGACTCCGCCTCCCACGACTGTCCCCTTGTAGCTCAGACGTACGGCACTGGGACAGCCAAGGGAGCATATGCACCCTCATCCCCGACGAGACTTGGGAAGGGGCAGGACGCCAACCTAGAAGGTAACCGACACCTGGCCCCTGGTTCTCACACGACACCTTCTGGGGTGCTGCCGGGAAGCGATTGTTGCCCGTCATGAGCAGGCTTACGACCTGGTGCTTCTGGGCCATTCGAGGGTGAATTTATTGTCTTCGTTTTTGAAGAAAAAGCAGCTGGGCCTTGTGTGGACAGTGCTTCCTCTCTGGGAGAATCCAGCCACAGGTTGGCCCGGCCCTGGCGCCTGCTGGGCCCACAGCTCAGCAGATACCTGGAGCCCTCTTGCTGGCTGAGGCCCCGGTGTTCCTCAGCCACTGTGGGTGCCAGTCAGGAGGCAGACACTGCTCTCGCCACCCAAGCCGACCTGCCCAGACCTCAGGGGACTCATGGGCAAGCCCTGCGGTGTGCTCATGGGGGTGGGGATCGCACTGGGTCCCTGTGATCCTTGGCAGGTGACCCTTCCACTCCCACCACTGAGCCAGCCACTGTGCCATTTCCGCACATCCCGTGTGCCCTGTGTAACCGGTGCCGGAGCATCAGCAGCCCCCGCGTGCTGTGCTGACCCCTCCCTGATGCCAGTGGCTTTGGGAGACGATGCTCGTCTTGGGCTGCTGGGACCGCAGAGGTTCCCAGCCCCCAGGTGACTCCGCTGTCTCTTTGCAGCCTACACAGATGACCTGGGGGCCGTGGGCGGGGCGTGCCTGGAGGCCGAGGCCTGCGCCCTGCGCCTGGACGAGGACACAGAGCAGCCGCCCATGGTTCTCCGGACGGACTGAGGCCGAGAGCCGGGCCTCATGCGGCATTGTTGTGAACTGGGACCGGACTGGGCTGGGCTAGGCCCATGGAGGCTGTGACAGAGGGGTCAGAGTGACGACAGTCTAACTCGGCTGCTGGAGAGGCGTCACTTCGGCTTCGGTGGCTTTTAATCCTGCTTACGACTTCTAGCTTTCTGTTTCCTCTGTCTTTTTTTTTTTTTTTTTTTTTTTTGCCAAAATTCCCTGTGCGGTGAAGTCCTTGGAGTCCCCTTGCTTTGCATGCGTGATGTGCCAAGCCAGCCCAGGAGCGCCAGCAGCCGCTGTCCCGCAGGCTGACATGTGCGTGCAGAGTGGGTCTGGCTGCCTGGGGCCGCCCCCTGGGGCCAGCAGGGGTGCCGGCGGGGGTCGGCCCTGGCCAGGGGTCCTCTTGCCTGACAGCCCCACCCGGACCATCCTCCTTCCGTTTTATTTTGTTAATTAAACTTTCCAAATTGGATTACCCTGGGGTTCCTCCGCCGTGGACTTTTTCTGGCCCGTACTCCACAGCTGTTGGAAGAGAAGGAGGTTCCCACCAACAAGCGGGTGAGCGTGAGCGGCTGCCTGGAGCCAGGGAAGGCGGTGTGGTTCGTCCGTCAGTCCTGCCTCCGTCCTCCCTTTTGGACTACTGTCTTTCTCAAAGTGGAGTTGGCGGCTCCCTGTGTTGAAGAAGCCCTCAAGGTGGCTCTGTAGCAACCCCTGTGCCTAAGACAGCACAAGAGTGAGGTGTGGCGGGTGCCTGGCTGTCCTCTGTTTGCCAGGGGTCAGCTGTGGACAGCCCCTTCGCGGGCCGGCGGCCGCCCTTATGTCTCAGTCTCCTAGAGTTTGTCCAGCAGCACCGTGAGGTTGCGGGCACACGTTGCGATATCTGCCTAGCTGCCCTTTTCCTTTCTACACGGTTAAAACAGCTGCCCAAACTCAGGGCAGCGGAAGTTCCGGGGCACATCACGTGGAGTTGGTGGCAAGAGAGGTGTGTTCAGGGCCTTTGAAGTTGAGGATGGAGGTCAAGGCGGAAACACCGTGTCCACAGCCAGCTCGGGCTTCAGAGGCCTGGGACAGGAGGACCAGGCGCTGTCTGGAGGTGAAGACAGGTTTATGAACGGCTTCTGCAGGGGCTGGTGGCCAAGGGGACACGCTGAAGCCGAGCGCCCCTGGTGTTCCTGGGCCACTTACCAAGTAGCTGGCCTTGAGGAGACATCCTGAACGCCAGGGGCCACAGCCACTGCCAGAAGAGCTGGTTGGGCAGCCACGCCCTCGTGTTCTCATTGGGCAAGGACGAAGCTGGCCATGGAGGATACTCTTTAAAATCTCCTGCTCCTCCTCCTGGCCCTTGGCACAGCGAGCACGTGCTGGGGCTGCTGCTCCAGCAGAAGGTTGAGGAGGGCGTCAGTGGGGTGGCCGCATGCGTCAGGGCCCTCGTGTTTCCAGAGTGAGTCCACGGGCCCGGGCCCTGGCGCACACAGCCAGAGGGCAGACGTGGTCTAAAGCACGCCAGGTAGATTGAGAACCTGCGCTGGCGTTCCCTGGAACCAAAGAGGACTGAGACTCAGCTTCTGGGTGCGAGTATGACCAGGGGCCACCTCTTGCTGATGGGGGCTCATGGCTGCTCTGCTGGGTTTCTTTGGTCTTTTCCTGGGATCGGCAGTCCTAGACAATGATGGGCATTCATTCACCCCTTTTGGCCTCAGTTTCCTCACTTGAAAACGAGGTGGGGGGGGGAGTGCCCTCTGCTGTCCCGTCGGTGACCTCACCAGGGCCAAGCAGACCGCGGAACGCTTGCCCAGGTCAGATCAGGCCTGCATGTCCTGGAGGGGAGGCTGAGGGTCTCGAGGAGAAAGACAGGGAGGGCTCCTGCCCCTCACCAAGTACTGGCAAAGGGCTTCTGCCTCTGGTTTCCTACCATGAGCCCCTCTTCCTCCATGCAGAGACGGGAGGGAGGGACAAGGCGAGTGCTCTGGTAGGACTGTCACCACCGAGCCACAGAGCTCGCATCTCTGGACCAGGGGTCGCTTTTTCATTCTGTTTATCCAAACTTCAAAAGTGATGAGGACGGAAACTGCGCCAGAAGACTCAGGGTGGATGGGGACCAGGCCTTGGGTTTTCTGAAGCAATGGAAGTGAGAGCTGGGTCGGGCCTGGGGCCTGGGAGGACTGAGCCCCGGCCAGATCCCACCCCTCCCTCGGATGAGCTCAGCTGGTCGGGGGCCCTGGAGGCTGGCTGGATTGTGTAGCAGGAGCCCCTGCCTCACAGGGTTGGTGGGCCGTGTGTGGCGGCTTCCTGCGGGCCCCAGCCCCTCACCTGGCCATCCGCAGGGGCCCAGTAAGGACTGAAACCCAACCGGCCTGTGGAAGAAAGCGCAAGGCTTGGACCAGGGCTGCTCTTGGGATGCAGAGTGGGGTGGGAAACAGGTCCTGACTGAGGGCATGCCGGGCATCTGAGGCCCAACTGCTCCTCACTACCAGGTGCCCCCTTTGGAGCCAGTGGTTCGGCTGTGCCATGCTGCAGTCACCAGGTGCAAGGTCACAGGCGTGTGCCCTCACCCCAGGGCAGGCATCCTGCCAGCCAGGAGGGGGCCGACCAATACCTTCTCCCCTCCACACACAGCAGCTGCCAGCCCCTCTCAGGGACCCAAGAGCCGCATGGCTGCCACTCCCTGCCCAAGAGCTATTGGGTGAGAGTTAGCAGGAGTGGGCCTCGCAGAAAAGGCTGGAGTGCTTCAGTGACAGCTCCAAAAAGGAAAACGGGACCATGAGAAATGGAAAATGTGTTCTTGATCCTTGTTGTTCATGGGAATCTTTTTTTTCATGTGTGGGGGGAAGTTTGAGATAGACTCTCACTATGTAGCCCGGGCTGGCCTCTAACTCAGAATCCTCCTGCCTCTGCCTCCCCAGCACTGGGATTATAGGCATGGCCACCGCAGCTGTCTCATTCGTGGTTTTTATAATGACACATGTTGGTGTACTGGCATGTTTCTTTTGCCTGTCCCGTAGGACCCTAAACCTTTGTTGTGCCTGCCTTTTGTGTGCAGGGAATGACCGAGTGATTTGTTCTATGTGTGTGTTGACAATGGCCAGCTGAAAACCCAAAAGGTTATTTGACAAGTGTACTTAGTCCTCAAACTCAATGCAACAGCCAGGGAGAAAGCCGGTGTCTGCTCTGTGCGGTCTGAGGGGGGTTGAGTGGGAGAATCCTGTTTTGTAAATACCTCTTCTCCTTGAGGATACATAACCATAGCTATTCACCAAGCAGACAGGTTTTGCTGGTGTATAGCTGAGTTCCAGCCCCAGTCACAATCCTGGGCCTGTGTTGTACCATTTTCATCCTGTAGATTTTGTGAAGCACAAGGGGCAGGGGCGGGGGAAGACCTACACTGGATTGTGAGGTGTGACCAGCTCTCCTCATTCTTCCCTGGTATCTGGATGGGAAAATCTCTGATTTGGAAAAAATTAAATCTTTTTAAAGCTCAGAATTTAAGAGGACTGTCTCCATCCCTGACCTCGCTGTTCCTCCCTCCCTCACCAGGTCGTAATTTCAGCACGCTCGTCTTTATACGTCCTCTTTAGGCGACGCTGCTGCCACCTGTGTGTGAGTCCCCGAGCCACGGTGGATGTGTGTATTGATTACATTCCACACCAGATGTGACTAAAAGCCCATTGCTGTGAAGCACTTTATAACTGCATTAAGAAATGAAGCCGGGTGTGGCAGCGCACGCCTATCATCCCAGGAACCCAGGAGGTGGAGGCAGGAGGATCACAAGTTCACAGCCAGAGGCAGCCTGCTTAACTTAGCGAGAAATAAGTTTTAAAACTGGGCTGGGGTGCAGCCCAGTGATGGAGCGCTTGCAAAGTGTGCACCAGACTCGCAAGTACAGCAAAAGAGAAAAGCAAACTTGAAAGCCCCGGCTCGGGTTTTCCCACTCATTCATTCGCTGCCCGCAGGCTGAACACCTAGTGTGTGACGTCCTGTCCTGCAGTTCCACTGGGAATGGATGTCCGGGGAGGGGGAGAGGGGGGTCTGTCAGAAGCCTAAGACTGTAAACCTTGTCGAGGTTTTCCTCCAGAGTTGAAATTGACGGCACAGTTCCTCCCTTAAGACCTGGCGTGCAGGACGGCCAGGGTGAGGCAGAGTGGGCGACCTGCGCGAGGCAGGCAGGGACAGCTGACCTTGTTCTGCCCACAATCAGAGCTGATGAAAGCATTTGTGTAAGCGCAGGGCTGGCCTGGCGGCTTCGCGCAGAAGCGCTTCCCTCCGGCCACCAAATGGCTTCATCATAAAGTTCTTCCAGCTCGGAGGGTTTCCCCCCCTCCCTCCCGGACATCAAAGGGCTCGCACCCTCTGATCTGCCTGTCTCAACAGAGCCTGCGGCCCACTCACAGGCCAGGGGCTTTGAAAGCAGCCGGGAGGGGCCGGCCAGCTCTTTGGTGTCTCTCTGGGCCACCACCCCTCCTGAGGAGCCGCCATTCCTCTGGGACACCCAGGCCTCCACAATTCTAACGTGGTCACGTTTCCCTTGCTGGCTTTAAGTTTCTGTTTCTTGTTTTTTGCGGTACCTGGAAGTCAAACCTAGGGCCTCACACATGCTCTTCACAGGCGCTCAACCACTTGGCTGAGCCTCCAGCCCCTTTTTCACTTTGTCTGGAGACAGAGCCTCGCTAAGTGAGGCAGGCCACCTCCAGCCTGGAGCCTGCAGCCCTCCTGCCTCGGCCCAGTCTCTGGGATGACGGGCGTGGCCTCGCGCCAGGCTTCATTGCTGTTTGGTACAGGGCTTGTCTCCTGAGTCAGATGGTCTTTCAGTGGATCAACGCAAAGGTGCCCGAGCTCCTCAGGACAGCCAAGCAGTTTCCTCAAGGGCATTTGAAGGCAGGATTTTTTTTTTTTTTTCCCCCGATCCTGGGTGTTGAGCCCAGGGCCTCGAGCTTGCATGCCTTTGCAAGTGCTGGACCACTGAGCTGCACCCCTAGCCCATTTTTTTGCTTTTTGAGACAGGGTCTCGCTAAGTTACGCAGACTGCCTCGCGTCTCGAACTTGCGATCCTCCTGCCTCCACCTCCCTGGTCACTGGGATTACAGGGATGTGCCACCGCGCCCAGCTTCTGCTATTCATTTTAAAAGAAGCCTGTGGAAGTTTGTCCAGCCTGCCCGCCCTTGGCATCCAGCTGGCGCGTGCAGAGCAGACGTTGCTTCTGGACCTGGGCACTGTCTTCCCACATGCGCTGCCTCCCGGCTGCTCGGGCCGAGGTCTTGAGCTTGATCATCTCATGGCCTTGAGTACAGGATGAATGCCTGCAGTGGAAGGGCCAGGGCGTTATCAGCCATGGCAGAAAACCCGAGGCACTGAGAAGCAGAAGGAGTGGCCTGAGAGGCGAGGCCACCCAGGGACTCTGTCACTGAGACAGGGCAGGGACTCAGGAAGTAGAAGCATTTTGCCATTAGCTTGCTGCCTTGGAACCCCAACATCTTTCCCCTGTTGAACTTGAGGTCCGAGTGACGTTGTCCAGGCTCCCTCTGGTGATTCATCATGGTGCCGTGGGAAGTTCTGTTATGGAGATGCTGCCTGCCTTGCTAATTCTTATTCATTCATTCATTCATTTTTTGGCAGTACTAGGGATGTGAACCCAGGGCTTTGTGTGTGCTTTACAAAGACTGTGCCACTGAGTTGCACCCCCAGTTCCTTTTTATTTATTTTTATCTTGAGACAGGGTCTCACTAGGTTATGCAGGCTGTCTCTGGCCTCAGACCTGCAATTCTGCCTCTGCCTCCTGAGTCGCTAGGGTCACAGGCATGAACTGCCACATGTGATGTTCTTGCCAAATTAAGATATGCTAACATTTGGAAGCCTGCAGTGTAGCACTGTGGTGTCCAATCCCATCAGATCTTGAAAGGTAAGCAGGGTCGGGCCTGGTTAGTACTTGGATGGGAGACCGTCTGGGAACACCAGGTGCTGTAGGCTTGGGAGACAGACCCAGCAACCCACTCCCAATAAACAGCCATTGAAAACCCTATGAATAGCAGAGAAACACTGACAATAGTGTTTCGCCTGTTGTACATAGGGTTGCTGTGAGTTGGACACCAACTTGATGGCACCTAACTCCAACCACATTTGGAAAGTGAGAAGCCCTGGGCTGAGTCCAATGCTGGCTGCAGCCTCCAACCTCCACCCTGGGGGCAGATGCGTGCAGCTGGAGGTGTGGCCGCTGCTCTGGGCTCAGGATGTGGTCTTCCAGGGAAGCACCCCAGGCACCCCCGCAGTTTTCTCCATGGGTGTCAGATACACCCCAGGAGTAGTGGGTATACTGGAGACCTGAATCTGTCCTCACTAAGGGCTCTGCTGCTGGTGGAGGGCCCAGCCTTGCTGTTCTCTTCACAGCCACTAGGGGGCGGAAGCCCCACTGTACGCAAATTGCTGGATCGCAGGCTTGGGGTCCCTGGCCAGGCAAGTGCCCTCGGAGCTCCGGTTGAGCCCCAAGAGCTTTGCTGGGGGTAGTCTGGAAACTCTCAGGAAAGTCAGAAGCCAGCTGTTTCCAAGGCACAGCAGGAGCGTCTTTGTAACAGTGGGGGCCGACATCGGGCAGGCAGTGCTTCAACTGCCTCTCTGCTGCCCTGCAGCAAGCCGGCCACGAGCCTTCCCGCGGGCGGCCCCTCACCTTCATGTCCCAGCCGCTCCCAAACGAGCCTTCCCGCGGGCGCCGCTCCCAGGAGAGGGACGGTTGTCAGCACCTAAAAATGAGGCAGGAGTTGGCACAAGTTCCAGGACAGTCCCGTCTCAGGAAAAATGAAATAAAAATGTCAGTGGAGTCAGTGCAGCGGCACGGCACGCGCCTATCCTCCCAGTGACTCCGGAGGCTGAGGCAGGAGGATCGCAGGTTCAAGGCCAGAGGCAACCTGTGTAACTTAGCAAGACCCTGTCTCAAAAAATTAAAAATGGGCTGAGGGGGCAGCTCAGTGGTAGAGCACTTGCCTGGCATGTCCGGGGGCCCTGGGTTCAACCCCCAAATACTGAAGAAGAAAAAAAAAAACCTGTTAGGAGAGTGGGTGTGAGGACACAGATCGCTTGTCAAATGAGGCAGGTTGCCACCCCTGGCTGGCTGCTGCGACTGAAGCCCTGACCTCAGACTTGAGACAGCTGTGCCCCACTGGGAAGTGCTCCTCTCCTGCAAGCCAGTGCTCTGCTGAGCCGTCCCCACGGAAGGAGGGTGGCTGGCTGAACTTTGTGCAGAGGGCACCCATAATGTCTGGGGAGGAGCTGGGCATGGTGGCCATACCTGCAATCCCAGGACTCGGGAGGCTGAGGCAGGAGGACTGCAAGTTCCAGGCCAGCCTCGTCTAGGTAGTGAGTTCCAGGTGCCCTGGGCTACACAATGAGACCATGTCTCAAAAATAAGTCTTGGACCGGGCACGGTGGCGCACCCCTGTAATCCCAGTGGCTCAGGAGGCGGAGGCAGGAGGATCGCAAGTTCAAGACCAGAGGCAGTCTGCGTAACTTAGCGGGACCCTGTCTCAGAAAGTAAAAAAATGGGCTGGGGCTACAGCTCAGTGGTCGAGCACTTGCAAAGCATACAAGCGCAAGGCCCTGGGTTCAACCCCCAGTACCATCAAAAATAATAATAAGTCTGGGACCCCTGCCTCTGTCCATGGGGGCTGCAGGTCTCTGAACGCACAGATGTTAGGTTCAAAGGGGCGGCTGTCGGTTGTACTGATCTGGCCCCAGCAAAATGACCTCCTTGTCCTAGGCAATTTCTTGTCATCTGTTTCTGTTTTCAGTTCCAGGGGTTGAACCCAGGACCTCATGCATGCTGGGTAAGCACCTCACTCCTGAGCCGCACCCTCACAGCCCCTCTCTCTTTCTTTTTTTTGCCTCTTTATTTTGAGGCAGGGTCTCGCCAAGTTGCACAGGCTGCCTCTGGCCTCGAGCTTCCAATTGATTCTCCTACCGCCTCCACCTCCCGAGCCAAGGGGATGGCAGGCGTGGCCACCATGCCAGGCTGTCTGCCCTTCCCAATGGTCATAAAACTGGAGCGTGGGTCTCAGTGCGGTGCACACAGACATGTCTGCCGTCTGTCCCCAGCCAGTCCAGCGCCACGAGTTGCAGGGGTGGCCAGGTGAGGTCACGCACCCTGTGCTCCTCCCCAGGCAGAAGGCCAGAGGCAGGCAGAAGAGTGGAGGCACAGTCCAGCCTGGGGAAAGCAGGCCTGCCGCCCACAGCCGAGACCAGGGCCCGTGCCTGGGCGCCCTGCCCTTTGCCCACCCCCCGCTGGTTTCCTGAGATGCTGCCACTCGGCTGGCTGTTGCGCGGCCTCGCACCCCAGGCACCTCCCTACCCCCAGGCCTGGCAGTTGAACCTCTGCGGCTCTGGGTGCTGATGAAGCGTTCCCAGGAGGGCGCCCCAAGCCCTGTTCGTGTCCCTCCTACGCCAGCCCGCGTCCTCTGTGTCCTTGTTCACACCGGGTGAGATGCTGAGGTGCGGCACCGCTGCGGCCAGCAGACTCGTGGTGTTGGCTGAAAGCAGGCTCAGCAGGTGAAGCTGGGGGACAGCGGGTGGCCGTGTTGCCTGGTGAGAAAAAACAGTTTGTTCCGACCAGCCCTGAGCTTGAAGGCCCAGGAAGGGTCTTCGCGGCTGTTCTTGGCTTGCTGCCACTTGGACCTTTGGAGGAAACTCCAGGTCGGCCCCCTATCTCCTGGCTCCAGGGCCACGTGGGAGTTTCAGGGTTCTGGGGAACCCCACGGACAGGAGGGGACGTGATCCCATGAGCAGAGCGTGCTGCCAAGTCCCTAAAGGCTGCCAGTGCCTGTGAGAGACAAGGACATGGGGCTTCCACAGCACAGGGCTGTGGGAATCTCGGGGTGAGTCCCAGGGCGGCTTTAGGGGACCCAGGCCCAGGCCTTGTGCGAGATGTGGGTGGGGGCTTCGGAGAGGAGCTGCCGTTGCTGCTATGGGCCTGGGGGGTGGGGGGACAAGAGTCTCTGGATGACCTCCTGTCCCTGCGCGCACAGCGTGGCCACCCCAGCGCTTGTTCTGTGGGTGGGGAGCAAGGCTGGCCGGCGCCACACACACATCAGGGGTGACTTGCTGGAGGAGATCTGGGCTCAGTGAGGGCAGATATGGCCCTGGAGGAAACCAGGGGGAGCACTTCAGGGCAGGAAACCTGGGTCTCAGGGTCCCACCCCGGCAGGACCCAGGAGTCTTCACCGGCATGTCACGGAGCGCCGCATCTGGATTCACACCCTAGGACAAGGGAGAGTTGTTCTGCCTGAAGACAAGCATGACTGTGGCTCATCTGTAGCTCAGACTCTCCTTTCTTCCTTTCCTTTTCTTCTTTCCTTCCTTCTTCCTTTCTTTTCCTTTCCTTTCCTTTCCTTTTCTTCCTTTCTCAAACATAGACTTGCTTTCTTTCTCCTTTTTTATTTTTGGTTTTTGTGGTACCAGGGGGTTGAACCCAGGGCGTCATTCATCCTTTGCTGCACCCCCAGTGCATTTTTTACTTTTTGAGACAGGGTCTCACCAAGTTGCACAGGCTGCCTCTGGGCTCAAACCTGCCATCTTCCTGCCTCCATCTCCTGAGTTGCTGGGATTTACAGGTCTTTGCCACCACACTGGGCTCAGTTTTTTGTTTTTTGTTTGTTTTTTGAGACAGGGTCTCATTAGATAGCCCAGGCTGGCCATGAACTTGGGATTCTCCTGCCTCAGCCTCCCGAGTTCTGGGAATACAGGTATGCACCACCACACCCACCTCAAACATAGACTTTAATAACTTTCTGATTATAAATGTAGGAAGAAAGCCGGGCGCGGTGGCTCACGCCTGTAATCCCAGTGGCTGGGGAGGCGGAGGCAGGAGGATCGCAAGTTCGAGACCAGAGGCAGTCTTTGTAACTTAGCGAGACCCTGTCTCAAAAAAGTAAAAACAATGGGCTGGGCATGCAGCTTAGTGGTCCAGCACTTGCAAAGCATGCAAGCTCGAGGCCCTGGGCTCAACCCCCAGTACCGCAAAAAATTAAATAAATAAATAAATAAATAAATAAATAAATGTAGGAAGCTCATGGAAGTCTTAAGTCCCAGCACTCAGAAGACTGAGGGAGGAGGAGCACGAGTTCAAGGCCAGCCTGAGCTACACAGCAAGATCTACCTCCAAAAAATGAAAAAGAAAAAGAAAGAAAAAGGAAATTCTGAAAAAACAAGGGTAGGCTAAAGGTCACCCACGATCACCCCGCTGGAGCC
Source organism: Pedetes capensis (assembly GCA_007922755.1). Taxonomy (NCBI): domain Eukaryota; kingdom Metazoa; phylum Chordata; class Mammalia; order Rodentia; family Pedetidae; genus Pedetes; species Pedetes capensis. The sequence continues at coordinate 30,327 of VMDO01000629.1, read as the reverse complement.
ACGCGGGATTAACGCTGTGCTGCAGTCCTTCAGCTACCTTCCTATCAAGATTTTGTAAATTGATTTCCTAAATTAGCAGGCAGCTCCCCAATGGCTCTGTCGTGCCTGCATTATTAATGAAGAGCTCATTTCTCCAGTCCTCAGATTGGAATCAGTTCTCTGGCAAAGGATTTGTGTGCCAGGCACCCAAAGATGGCAGCTGCTGGGCAGTGGGTGTGGGGGGGCTTCTGGAAGGTTTGAGGCCACGTGGCAGGGGCGGGCAGGACTGGGAACCAACACTGGGCCCACCCAGATGGAAGGCCGTGCTCATGGAGGGACCGCGTCCGTGTGTGGTTTTCCTGTGCGCGTACCTGTGTGAGCACATGCGCGTGCATTGGTGTGGCTAATGTGTGAGTGCGTGTGCAGTGTGTGGCTTGCGTGTGCGTGGTGTGTGTGTGAGGTTTGTGTGTGTACATGTGTATCTGTGAGGTGTGTGCTTGACTCTGGAAGGACCTAGAAACCACAGGGAGGTTCAGCAGGGGGCCCGGGGCAGGGAAAGCAGCTACGTGAGAGAATCTTCATTTCTTAGGTTATAATTGTTGTTGTTGTTAGGTGCCATCGAGTCAGCGTCCAACTCATAGCGACCCTACATACAACAGGTGAGACAGTATTGGCAGTGCTTCTGTGCTATCCATAGGGTTTTCAATGGCTGATTGTTTTTGGGAAGGGGCTGCCAGGTCCTTCTCCCAAGGCTACAGCACCTGGTGTTCCCAGGCGGTCTCCCATCCAAGGACTAACCAGGCCCACCCCTGCTTAGCTTCCGAGATCTGGCGGGATCGGATGCCACAGTATAGGAAGCTTAAAATTTCATAAAGTAACACCAAGAGATGCCCACGTGACCTAAGTGGTCCTTGGTCACTGGCAGTTACTTGGGCGGGACATCCCGGGACGCAGGGCCATTAGGGGACTGGCAAAGGACAAGGCAATAGGATCAACTCACCAAACCGTACACGACAGCCAGATTTATTTTATGTTTATTATTTTTTTTGCAGTACTTGGGAGCTGTAGCCGGGGCCTTGTATGTATTTTGCAAGCTCTCTACCACGAAGCTGCACTCCCAGCCCATTTGTAAATTTTTTTTGTCTTGAGACAGGGTCTTGAACTTGGGATCCTCCTGCCTGCACCTCCTGAGTTGCTGGGATGACAGGTGGGCGCCACCCCAATCGGCAAGAAAGCTGATTTTTAAAAAGCAGGAGAGACGTGAACAAAGCGTATCCAGGGCTCCTATCCTGCCAGGAGACGGTCCCGCGGAGCTGGGTGGAGCACAGGCCTCACATCATGCTCCAGTTCACGTGTGGCGCTCCAGGCCACAGCTCCTATGGGGAGGGGAGGAGGGACCGCTGAGGTCACCCTCACGCAGCTCCCAGTGGCCTAGAGCCCTTGAACAATGCATTCGGGGGCCTGAACGCTGCCCAGTGTGACCATCAGTGAGGCAGGCCTGGCCATGGGCCACAGCAGCAGTAGCGATAATGACATTGACTCCCAGAAGGTACAGAACATTCCCCTCCAGGCAGGTGACAGAATCAGTTCCCACTTTGTAAGGCCACAGGCAGGATCGATAAAAGCTGTCCTCGCTCATTTATCATTCACTTAAGCATCCCCCAGCAGGGCCTCCTGGGAGCCACAGGCCCAGACCTGGCCCTGGATTACAAAGGGAAGCCAGACGCACCCTGAGCCCCCAGCCGCCCTCCTGTCCACACTGGCTCCCTTGTGTCTTACCCTTGTACCCAGGATGAGAGCTCCTGGGTGTTTGAAGGAGGAGACTTTTGCATGAGGCTCCCCAGAGCCCAGTTCTCAGGGTTTTTGTTTTGTTTTGTTAGCATCAGGAAGCAGGGGACCAACACCCACTCTATGCAGGAAATCGGTGTTCAAACTCACGTCCCAGCTGGGTCAATGTCCTGAGGCCACTGTAGCAAAGTACCACACACTGCGTTGCTTAAACACCAGAACTTTATTCTCCCCCAGCTCTGAAGACTCTTGTTAGGTGTCATCAAGTTGGGTCCAACTCACAGCAATTGAGATACAACTCAGCAAAAGACTCCCTGTCACTGTGCCATGCCCAACACTATGTCAGTGCTTCTCTGCTATTCATAGGGTTTTCAATGGCTGATTATTTCGGAAATGGGCTGCCAGGTCCTTCTCCCAAGCCTACAGCACCCATTATTCCCAGGTGGTCTCCCACCCAAGGACTGACCAAGCCCAACCCTGCTTAGCTTCTGAGATCTGATGGGGTCGGACGCCACAGTGGTACGGCTATCTAAAATCAAGATGTTAGCAGGGAGAACTGAACAAAGGCTCTACCGAGACATGTGGGGTAGGCTCTGTGCCCACCCACCCCCGACTCCAGACTCATCTCTCACGCCGGCTGTGAAACCCAGCTCCCGACTATAGAATTCTCTGTCTCTGGCACTGGCAGGCAGTGTGGGGGCTTCCCATTTGCATAAGCTGGGGGAGAGCTGGCTGCAAAAGGGCTATGAGCAAAGGTTTGCAATAGCAACCCAACTGTTCTGAAGCCCTTAAAATAAACCCCGGCAGAGAAAGAGGCCGGCACAGAGGAGGCGTAGTCACTGCAACTTCCCGGCTGGCCCCTCTTCCTCTTGCGTGGCCGCTCAACTTTCTATCTAAACTGGTCATTGAATGTGCACAGTGTTACTTTTTAGAAGTGACAGGCCCAGCCTGGAGTCTCAGGACTGGAGTGGGGGAAGTGAGTTATTTCTGCTCTGTGGATGGAAAGACCATGGGCAGAGGCTGCGTGGGATGGTGAGAAAAAATGCTGAGGGCTTTGGCAACAGGAATTAACTTGGTGGACAAAGATGCCCCCGCTATAAATGTAAAGGCCCGTGTGTTACTGGTTCTTCCCCAGCTGGGTGCTATTGGGAGGTGATGCTGCCTTTAAGAGGTGGGGTCTACTGGTCACTGGGGGCGTGGCCTTGAAGAGGCTATTGGAACCCAGCTGCTCCCTCTTCCTGTCTTTGGCATCCAAGCCACAGGGCGAATGGTTTTGCCATGCACTGATGCCATGACACCTGCCTCACCACTGGCCTCCAAGCAATAGGACCAACTGACCGTGGACTGAAACCTCCTAGTCTGTGAACCCAAATCAACCTTTTCTCTTTAAAAGCTGTTTGCCTCAGGGATTTTGTTACAGTAACAGAAAACGGGAGAAGGACCTGGCAATCCACTCCCAAGGCAACCCCGAAGCAGTCAGCCATTGAAAAACCCTATGAGGGTCGCTATGAGTCGGATACCGACTTGACGGCACCCAACAACAACAACAACAGAAAGTGTGGCTAAGTTCACAAGCACAAATTCTCAGGCTTGAGAATCTTCAAAGCCAGAACAGAAAGGTTGGGCTTAAAGCTCCATGGCCTGGGGGCAGGCCCCCAGCTTGGGGATGGAGCGCTAGCCTTCACACCAGGTGAGATTTGACCTTGACTATGAAATGTGGAGCAGGAAGCCAGAGGGCTCAAAAGAGCTGTGTGACAAATGGAGACAAGGCAACCCTGGCCACCAGCCCTGAAGAAGGTTTAGGATATTTGCCCTCTCCTGAGGCCTTGGGTGCTTCCCAGGGGCTGCAGGGAGGCCAATTAGGGGGCTGTTGTGTAACAAGGACAGTTTCTGTCTGGAATGATGAAAAAGTTCTGTAGGCAGATGGCCACCGCACAGTGTGAAAGTACTTAATCCCACTGGAATTGTACCCTCAAAGATGGCTAAAATGATAAATTTTATATTGTGTAGATTTTGCCACCATTAGAAACAAAGCGAGACATACTGAAAACAAGGAGAAACGATTATCGCTATTTGCAGATAACATGGCTAGACCTACCTGAGAAACCCACAGGAAAGCATCAGGACCAACAAGAGTAATATTCATTCACAAACCAATGGTTTTCCAAATGCAGACGATAATCAGTTAGAAAATACAGTGTGGAAGGGAGGCGCGATAATGGAACAGACCATCACAATAGCAGCAGAGATACGTAGCGTTGAGTAATTAGTTGAATGGGATGAGCAGGATGAATATGAAAAAGGACGAAAACGTCTGGAGCTGCTCAAGAAATACTTGTTAGCGGGGTGTGATAGTGGGGATCAGCACTCTGGAGGCAGAGGCTGGAGGATGGCAGTCTCAGGCCAGCCTGGGCCTGGCAAGACCCTGTCTCAACCTCACGAGATCTTGTCTCAGGGTATGGGAGGAGCCTGGTGCAGTGACCACGCCTGTGATCCCAGCTCTCAGGAGGCAGGGGCAGGAGGATCAGGCGTTAGAGGACAGAGGCTGCCTGCATAACGTAGCAAGACCCTCTCCCAAATTAAAAATCAGAACATGGGCAAGGGGTGCAGCTCAGTGGTAAAGCACTTGCAAAGTATGTGCAAGGCCCTGGGTTCAGTCCCCAACTACTGCCCCCCCCCCCAAAAAAAAGGAAAGAGAAATAGGCTGAGCTGGCCTCTGAGAGGTTAGTGCCCCTCCACGCTGGGAGGTCCCTAGCATGGTGGGAAGTTGAGGACAAGGGGCTTGAACCTGGGAATGCAGGAACAGACCCCTCAGACACCAAGGCCCAGAGGGAGAAGGGGTGGCCCCCGGGCCCAGAACCCACAGAGCCAGTGAGGCAGGGCCTTCCTCCTCTGGGGTCATAGCCACGCCCAAGGTTGAAGAAGAGCTCAGTGAGTCAGATGATAGCACGAGCTTGCTCCAGCTGACCCCTCAGGGACGCCTCGGGCCTGGGACCACTTGGGACCCCTGTTCTCTCAGTGTGTCCTTGCACGTCTGTGTGTGATTTGTGTGCGTGAAAATGCACGTGAACCAGTCCCTGTGCGTCTGTGTGATTTCTGTGTGCGAAATTTGTGTGAATTAATGTCATTGCACATCTGCTGTGATTTGTGCGTGACGTCTGTGTGTGAATCAGTGAGCTGCTGCACACGGATATTGCTGTGTATCCGTACGTGTGTGACTTGTGTGTCTCTGTGAGTCGGACTGTCACTGGGATGTGCAAGTGTGTGTCACTGCCTTGCATATGCAGATCACTGTGCCGCTGAGCATGAGTCTGCGTGTCCCTGGGTCTGCGTGGGATCTTTGTGTCTGTGTGTCTGTGCAGGTGAACCGTGGTGTGTTGCTGGGTACACAAGCCTGTGTGTCACTGTGTATAGGCATTGCCATGTGTGTCCGTGTGGGGACCTGTGTCCCTGTGTGTGTCACCATGCGGATGTCACTGTGGGGGGGGGTGTGGTGCCCGTGTGGCGGCAGTGGCCCCCCGAGTTGAGGATTATGGTTTCAGTGACTGAGGTTGAGCGTGGATTACACCATGGGACAAAGCTGCGGTTTGCCGCAGACGCCCTTCAAGAAGCCAGGGAGATGGGGTGGGCAGGGATTGTGTGGAAGAATCTGGGGGGGCCTGACCAGCCGAGTGACCCAAGCCCCAGCCCTCCCCTGGAGACTCTGAGGCCCTTGCCGAGACCCTGCTACGCTCCCTACCACCCCGAGACAGTCAGCATCGGGGACACTCCACAGAGATAAAAATACAAACTTTGTTGTTTCAAAAGTCATTCGCGGCTTAAAAATCGCTCGACGTCCGTTGTCATGGAGTTGACAATGCTGATAAGGATCAAAGGGACCAGAATAGACTCCCAGCTCTGCTTCCCACTAAATTCTCAGAAACTTTTTCCCTCAACTTCAGGCTCTCTGCTCCCTAGAAGAACATTCTGGATGCTACATGGCTGTCTGTCGTATTGAGGGCCAGCAACCTACCCAGCCCTAGGCTAGCACCCCTTCTTGAGAATAGCACCTTTGCCAACCCTGCCACTGGCTGCCGTGGGGCTGCCCCCACCTTTCCACCATGGCGGCCATGTGACCCGAGCCAGGCCAATCACAATCCTGCCGTGGGATTTTGCACATTGAAATTAAGAGACAGGCCTCTCGGGAAATGGAGGGGGTCTCTGTGAGCCAGGAGCTGTGGGTGGCCAGAAGAGAGATACAGAGAGGGCCCTCTGCCGGTCTCCTCCCTGGTGCCAGCTACTGGAGACTCAGCCTACCCTGGGCCTGCGTTGGTCATGGAGACAAAGCACCTGAGGAAAACAACTTAGAGGAGGAAAGACCTGTTGGGCTCATGGTTTCAGAGGGCTCACCCTGTGGTCGGCTGGCTCCATCATTTTTGACCTGAGGCAAGGCAGAAACATCATGGTGGCCGGATCACCCATTGACAGAGTTCATAGCTTGATGGGCTCTTAGGAGGTGGGGCCTAGTTGGGGGAGTAGGTCACTGGGGACATGGCTTTGAAGGTGAGCTTGGAACTCGCCATCCTCCCGCCCCGGCCTCCCGAGGGCTGGGATTCCAGACGAGGATCACCGCCCCTGGTTCTGGCTGACAGTTCTACATGGAGACCTGTGGTCGCCGGGAAGCAGCAAAGCAGCAGCTCCACGTCATCGACTTGGTGACCAAAGCCAGGAGAGGAGGTGACTCCCCAGGACCATACAGCAGGGGATGCTGGGAGCCCCAGCGCAGCCTCTGGCGCTGGTCACTTTTCTTCTGCAGGTCAAGCGCCAAAATCCCAAATCTGCCCTCAGCTCGGATGGCTCCGGAGGCAGCCACAGCGTCAATTATTAAACATCTTAAAAGCCCCAGAAAACTGAGATGGGGCCAGATGGGAGGCCATCATACCCCTCCCAACCTTGGGCTAAAAAGGGAAAAGGAAGTCACAGGGGCAATGACGCCCGGCGTGGAGCCTCTTGGGAGATCAAAAAGTGCTGGGAGCCACTGAGGGGTTTCCAGGTGGTCTGGGCCCTGGTGGCATCTTGGAGCAGGGGACATGGTGGTACCTTAGCGCCTCAGTCACCCTAGACATAGACAAAACATGCTTTGGGATCAAGACAGAGTTCTTCCCCACTATGAATATTTATTAATCTATGAATATTTATTAAGCCCAATAAACTCGACTTTCCCACTGACCCTGTAAAGTAGCGAGCATGCTTGTGTGCGTTCCTGGACATGACGTTGTGTGGATTACCTCATTCCATCAGTCTTTCTCTTCTGTTGGGGTTGTTGTTTTTTGAGACAAGGTCTCACTACATATCCCAGGCTGGCTTCAAACTCTCAGTCCTTCTGCCTTGGCCTCCTGAGTGCTGTTGTTGTTGTTAGGTGCCATAGAGTCGGTATCCGACTCATAGTGACCATCTGTACAACAGGTGAAACACTATTGTCAGTGCTTCTCTGCTGTTCATAGGGTTTTCAATGGCAGATTGATTTTTGGGAGGGGGTTGCCAGGTCCTTCTCCCAAGCCTACAGCACCTGGTGTTCCCATGCGGTCTCCCATCCAGGTACTAACCAGGCCCGACCCTGCTTAGCTTCCAAGATCTGACTGGATCGGATGCCACAGGGCTATGGCTGCAGGCCCCGAGTGCTGGGATTACAGGTTTTTGTCACCACACCCAGCTCATGCCCAGCAGAGGTGACCTCACAGATGGAGTCAGGGACCCCAAACAATCTTTCCTGCATCCTCTGGTCTCCTCGGGAGACTTCCATCTGCCATATCCAGCCAGAAGCCAGAGGCAAGGATCCCGCTGGTGTGACTCACATAGGAGCACAGAGTTGGGTAGAAAAGGGCAACTAAAATAGAAAGACATTCCAAATAGTCAGACGATGAACCCGCCCAAATTACACCTGCCATCTGTAGATTGCCATGCAGAGCCATAAGAAACCTGCCTCCGGGCTTCTAAATCTTTGAGGCTTTGGGAACCCTTTTAAGGACCTGATAGAATCCAGGGGTTCCTCTTCCTGGAGATATGCATAGCCACACCTCTTCAGGTCCAGGTAGTAGAAATGAATGCTCAAATAGCTGCATGGCAAAAAGAGAATTTCCTGATTCACAGGGTGGATGTCAGGTCCGGCTGGATCCAGGGTCATTAGTGACACAGACAAGGCTCTGTGTCTCTCTCCATCTCTGGTTCTGCTTACCTTCCTGATCTTCATTCTGCACATACCTTCAGGGCCCATGGCAGGCAGAAGTTTGCAACAGGTTAACCTTGTTTTTCCCAAGTTAAGAAGAGCTACGAAGCAAACCCGCCCAGGTGGACCCAGCAGAAGACCCAGGGAAAGCTGTGATCTCATGACCAGCCTGAGATGCTTCCGAATGGCCTTTCCCCGGGGGTGGACGGGATGGATGAGGTGGGGGAGCACCCCACACTGCCACCCCCTGTGGCAACCGCAGGCCACCCCTTAGAAACACAATCACCCAGGGACCACAAGCCACCGCCAACCCTGCTCTTTCTGGGTGGAGAAACAGAGCTGGGGACCAAGGTCACTCAGGGAATGAGGAGCCAAGGTGAGTCCTTCAAATTCCTCATCCGGGGCTTTCTCGTCAAAAGCCCGAAGCCTATTAAATCCTTAACCGGCATTAGCCATTAGCGGGGGATGCGTGCTTGGTTTCCTTAATCCTCCGAGAGGATTAGAGAATTCAGCAGAGATAAGCTCCTTCCACCAACCCTTTGCTCCTCCCCACACTCGGATCCAGAACCACAGCTGGGGAATGGTCTCCACTGCAGGGTTCTTGCAGCCCATGACATAAGGACTGCAAACATCGGGCTCTTGTGGCAGCTGAGGGAGCATCGGGGGACAGGTGTGCCTGCCAGACAAAACAGCGTGAATGGAGAAAGACGGAGCGTCCGGAGCCTGGGCGCAAAAGGCAAAAGGCCTACGCACCATAATTAGCAGTGACAAATCCACAGTGACATAGACGCTTTCTGTTCACATCTCCCTAACAACCGGGAAGGCCAGGTATGAACTGGGTCTGTTGCGGGGCTAAGTGCCACAGGTGGCATTCCTGCGGCCCAGGGGTCACTGCTCCAGGCAGCTTGGGCTCTGACCCTCTCCCTCCCTTATCTCTCATCCCCGGCAGCCCCCTCGCTCAGGGGTGGACGGCATATGTTCACGTCTAAGCTCTGTCCTCACTCCCCAAAACGCATACCCTCGGCCGCCCTCAGTTTAGGGGTGAGGACAACACCCATGTGGCCTGCCCTCAGAAGGGGGCTCAGGGCTGCATGGACAGGGAATTTAGGATCCCAAGGAGGTCCACAAGCCTGCAGCCCCACCCCTGTGGCGTCCGATCCCATCAGATCTCGGAAGCTAAGCAGGGTCGTGTCAGTTAGTCCTTGGATGGGAGACCACCTGGGAACACCAGGTGCTGTAGGCTTGGGAGATGAACCAGGCAACCCACTCCCAAAAATCAATCAGCCATTGAAAACCTTATGAATAGCACAGAAGCACTGACGATAGCATTTCACCTGTTGTACGTAGGGTCACTATGAGTCGAACACCAACTCAATGGCACGAACAACAACAAGGAGGTCCAGAATGGGGCAAGGGCAGGGGACCCTAAACTGGGATTGGGGTGGCTCTGGTTAGCCACATCCATGTCGCAGAGTCTGGGACCTGAACAATGAGGTGGCCAAAGCTGGCAATGGCCAGCATTGCAGGACCTTGAAGGTCAAATTTATTCTAAGGGCAGACAGGAGCCACAGAACAATTCAGAATTAGGGGTGACGTGATCAGCTTTGTCCTGGGAAAAGTGGCCAGAGAGGCCAAGAGCTGCCAAGAGGCCAGGAAGTGGCCGCTGCTGCCGCCCAGAGACAGTGATGGTGACCTGAACCCAGGCTGGAGTGGAGGGGATGGGGGTGCGGGATGTGTCTGGGAGACACTCAGAGGCAAGGATTATGGGAGGCTCAGGCTGTGTGCAGGTCACAACAGCTCGCCAGTAGGGAAAGCCCTTATTTGTAGCGCTGGCCAATGTGCAGGTGTAGATATGGTCACCATGGCCGACCTCCAGGCAACCACAGGCATCAGAGAACTTGGACGAGGGGAGAAGAACACAGCAGCAATGTCGCATGGGGTTTCCGATGACCTCGCGAGCAGAGACTACAGTGAAATAATCCAAAGGGATAGGCTAGACCATGCAACACCTTTGTAAGCTTTTAGTTTTATTTTATATTTAGTTAGCTAGTTTTGCATTTCTGGAGGTTCTTGCACATGCTTTGCGAGTGTTCTACCCCAGCCCCCTTTTTTGTTTTTCTTTTGATTCAGGGTCTTGCTAAATTACACAGGCTGCCTCTGGCCTCAAACTTGCGGTCCTCCTGCCTTAGCCTCCTGAGTGGATGGGATGATAGACGTGTGCCACTATGCCCAGCCCTTTGTAAATTTATTGAATTTAATTTTTAATAATGCCTCAGCTCAAGTCATCTTGAAAATCTCACTGAAAAGGTAATCACTGGCTCTCCAGAACCTATGGGCACAGCAGCACACCACATAGAATGTTCCGGTCAGCGCACCTTCCACAGAGGAGCCCTGAAATTGACCTTCAGAGCCACCTTCCACCCCAGCATAGCTAAGGCAACGGGGTCCAGCCTTACCAAGAAACCATGCCCACCAGAAGCCCCACCCACATGACAAAAGCCCCGCCTACATGGATTGCTTCGCAGGGAATGGTGAGTCACCCAGGGTGTTTTATTATGGGTCTTGCTGACCATGGCTAACAGCTCTGGGCACCAACTCATTGTCAGCCTGGCTTGACAATTGTCACACTTCGTTATGGTGATCCCACCAAAGGTGTGCCATGGCTATTGTCACTCATGTTTCAGGTGAGACAAGCGAGGCTTTATGAGGCTAAGGGCCTGTCCCAGGTCACACAGGGAAGAGGAGGCAAAGCTCAGGCTCAGAACCTTCCTAGTCTCCTGAGTGGGGAAAAAGGACAAAGTGGGGGGGGGTTGGGTCCCCAAGGAGACACACTCTTGGGGCCACAGTCTCCAGGGACCCTAACAAGCAGCTGAAGGGTCCTGGGGTGAGGACAGTAATCCTTTCTCTCTCTTTTTGTCTGTCGCTTGCTCTTAAAAACTCCAGCCAAGGAGCCAGGCTCGGGGCGCATGCCTGTCATCCCAGTGACTCAGGAGGCTGAGGCAGGAGGATCTCGAGTTCCAGGCCACCCTCGGCCTCAAGAAACCCTGTCTCAACCTCAGGAGACCTCGTCTCCAGGTGGGGTGGGGGAGGAGCCTGGCATGGTGGCCATGCCTGCGATCCCAGCACTCGGGAGGCTGAGGCAGGAGGATCGTGAGTTCCAGACCAGAGGCAGCCAGCGCAAGTTGGCAGGACCCTGTCTCAAGATAAGAAATAGAAACGGGCTGCGGGTGCAGCTCGGTGGGAGTGCACTTGCAAAGCATGCATGAGGCCTTGGGTTCAGCTCAGCAGCACTGCAAAAACAGAACAACAAAACCCCAGTCAATGATCTCACCCCGTCCTGGACCCCTAACACAGTGAGCCACTTAGAGAGGAATCTGGGCAGGCGCTGTACTCCACAGGTGTCCTCTCCCAGGAGGGGCTGTCTCTCAGTTTACCCTCTACATCACAAATTTCTAGAGTGGTGAATTATTACCTTTATACTCAGTTGTTGTTGTTATTGTTGTTGTTAGGTGCCATCGAGTCGGTATCCGACTCATAGCGACCCTCATAGGGTTTTCAATGGCTGACTGTTTTGGGATTGCCTTGGGAGTGGATTGCCGGGTCCTTCTCCCATTTTTGCAGTGCTGGGAATTGAACTCAGGACCTCAGAGACTACAGCGCAGCACTCTACCAACTGAGCTAAATCCCAGCCCCTTATACTCAGAGGAAGCAATAAAGCTATTTTCAGCATGGGAAAAAAATGAGTCCACTGGTAATAAAATGCCAAAGTCAGGTGTATGGAGGTTGGCAGCCCTCTCCTCCTGGGACAGGACTGATCTGGGGGTGGGTGCAGACAGGGTGGGGAGTAAGGAGGGGGAAGGCAGGAGGCATAGAGAGCGTCCTGGAGTAACCCGGCTGGAGGAGACCCTTAGTTTTACAAGACCAGACACTGACGCCCAGAGAGGGTGAGTGCCCTGCCCCGGGACACACAGCAGATGAGGGCCAGGGTGCGCTCTGCAAAGCTCTGCTGGGCACCGCCACTCCAGCGACAGCTCTGGTGTTTTCTCAGCGCCTGGGAACAGATGGCCCCAGCTCCCACCCACAGAAGCCAAACATTTTCCCTGGTTACCCTGCTAATTTGCTCACAAGCCTGCTCTTGTAAATAGAGAGTAGAAAGGCTTCTCCGAGCAGCGTGGCCGGCGGCAGACCCAGCACCTCCAGGACCTGCCTGGGAGCGAAGACCAAGAGGCCCAGGAAGGGCCCAGGTAGGGCTCAAGTGAGGCTGCCTGATGGGTCATGGGAGGGCACTGGGCTCTGGTCTTGGCTCCGCCACTCCCTCAGGGATGGGCTGAGCAACCTTGGCCCACCATGGGCTCTGTGACCTCAGTGTTCTCATCTGTGAAGTGGGTGCACTGCTTCCAAAGAAGCCAGACTGCGCTGCTCTGTGGGCTCTGAGGAGTGGACATGCCCTCATCTGGGCTCAGCTCAGGGTTGGGGGCGGGGACCTGGGCTGGGGTCACAGCAGCCCTCAACCCTCTTCTCACCAGCCTGCTTGCTTGCTTTTTATTTATTTATTTATTTATTTATTTTTCTGCACTGCTGGGAGGTTGAGCCCAGGGTCTCACACAGGCTAGGCAAGTACTCCACCGCGGAGCTGCACCCTGAGTTCCTTTTCTTAATTTTTTATTCTGAAACTGGGTCTTGCTAAATTACCCAGGCTGCCTCTAGCCTCGAACTTGCGATCCTCCTGCCTCTGCCTCCCGAGTCGCTGGGGTGACAGGCGTGCGCCACGGCGCCCGGCTTTCACCAGCGTTCTTTCAACAATACTTACAGAGCCCTCCTCTGCCTGGCCAGAGAGGAGCTGATTCCTACAGGCTTCTCTGCTGTGTGACCTTGGGCCAATGCCTTCACCTCTCTGGGCCTCATCCCATCTGCAAAGTGGGGTGTGGCCAAGCTACCCTCTGGGGCCACAGTGAGGACTGGGTGACTAAGGGGTCCTCATCACTATGAGAAGTCAGGGGAGGCTTCTTGGAGGAGGAGTGGGAGGTGGTGGGGTTCAGGAAGTATGTTTGCCCAGATGGCAAGGGTGGCAGGAACCTCAAGGGTAAAATGCAGGTAAAAAAGACTATGGGAGTGGGGAGCAGGGTCACGCCTGGGATCCCAGCACTCAGGGGGCTAAAGAAGGAGGACCACGAGTTCCAGGCCACCCTGGGCCTCAAGGGACCCCATCTCAACCTCCCATGATTTCATCCCAAGATGGGAAGAGCCTGGTGTGGTGGCCACGCCCATGACCCCGGCACTTGGGAGGCTGAGGCAGGACAGCGAGATCCAGGCCAGCGTGGGCTGCATAGTGAGACCCTGTCTCAAAATTTAAAAAAAAAGAGACAATGGGGGTGCGATGGGGCAGGCAGCAGCTAACTAGTGCAGCTGAGCCTCAAAGGGAGACACGGGAGAGGAGCCTGGGGGCTGGTGCAGGGTCGCGGTGGGCAGGAACACAGGACTAAAGCTGGCTGGGACAGAGGCAGTCAGGGGCCTGGGGTTAGCCACAGGCCCTGGGGTCCCCTGAGGCTCCCCGTCCCGCTCCACTCCCACCCCATCATCCACAGCGACCAGTAATGAAACGCTGCTGCTTCCAGCTAAAAGCCCTGGGAGCCAGGCCAGGCGGCTCCTCGGCCCCGGGCCAATCTCCAGCAGCTTCCCACAGCCTGCGGGACTCTATCCCACCTCGCCAGCCTGGCCACGTACGCCTGGGTGCAAGGCTCAGATCTCCAGGCCTAGAAGTCTGGGGGCGTCCAGCAGAGCAGTGCAAGGACAGACTAGGATCTGGGGCAGGACTCGCATCTGCCAGGCTGTGCTGTGTGGCTTGGGTAAGCTCCTCCACCTCTCTGAACCTCAGAACAGATTTCCCTCCCAAGGAATTGAACAGAGCTGAGCAGATGGTGCCCTTGGCTCCGGGCCTGGCGTGGAGCAGCAGGTCCCACCCCCACCCTTACCCTGGTAGGAGACAGTCACAGGTTATAAGTGTTACTCAGTTTGCCTGAGCCCCACCAAGTCCGTGCTGCTGCAGTGGAGGGACGGCAGGTAGTGTTTCCGGTCAAGGCACAGCAGAACCGGGCTGAGCTTAGAGGCCCGGCTGGTGACGTGCAGCCCCCTGGATCTGGAGACATTCTGTCCACCGCCAGGCTTTGATGGCTAAGGTGGCCCAGGAACGCCCTGTGCTGGGGTCGTTGTAAATATAAATGTGGCTGAAGTGTCACCACGGTGTGACTGATCAGAACCCCAGCGGACCTGGCAGGTCCTCGCACCACCCTCCTCACACGTGAACCTGACCTTGTGAGAGAGAGAACAGGTGTGTACTGAGGCCACGCCCTTCCCCAGCTGGAGGAGGGCGGGACGCTGCGCCCCCTCCGAAGCCACGCCCCCTCAAAGGCCCCGCCCACAGAGGCCCTGTCCCACCTAGGCCCCGCCCCTCTCTCCCTCTCTCCCTCCCTCCCTGTGTCCTGAGCGGGTTTCCCGCTCGCGTTTATCTAGCTCTCGGCTGCCTGGTGGGATTGATGGGAAAGATCTTAATGGGCTTTAAGTTAATAAGTTGGGAATAAATTAAGTTTGTGTCCACAAGAAGCAGATGGCACAGCCAGTGCCCAGGCCTGGAACAGCAGCTTGCAGGGGGAGGGGAAGTGCTGGGCTGTCTTTATTACCCGCCCCCCAATATTTTATTGTGATTTTTTTTTTTTTTTTTTGCAGTACTTGGGGGTTGAAGCCAGGGCCTCGTGCGTACTTTGCAAGCACTCTACCACTGAGCTGCCCACCAGCCCCTTAATTTTTTTTTTTTTTTTTTTTTTTTTTTTATCTTGAGACAGGGTCTCTCTAGATCAGGCAAGCTGCCGGTGACCTTGGCGATCCTCCTGCCTCAGCCTCTGAGTGCTGGGATGACAGATGGGCACCACCACGCCCGGATCTGTCTGTTCTTTTCTTAGAGCAACCTTTGTCAGGTTAGAGACTTTGCTGGTCTTTAAATTTTTTATCCTGTGGTCTGGAATCTTTTTTTTTTTTTTTTTTTTCATCCTGGGAGTTGAAACCCAAGAGCTCACGCATGTCAGGCAAGCGCTTTATTACCTACCGAGCCGCACCCTCGGCCCATTTTTTAGTTTTTATTTTGAGACAGGGTCTCGCTGAATTACTCAGGCTGCCTCTGGTCTCGAACTGGTGATCCTCCTGCCTCAGCCTCTGGAGTCGCTGGGATGACAGGTGTGCGCCACCGCGTCTGGGTTGTTCTGAAATATTTTAAGAAGCGTTGTGGCTCTCTCACCTTTAAAACCTTGATAGAAGCCTGGCGTGGTGGCGCACGCCTGTCATCCCAGCGACTGGGGAGGCAGAGGCAGGAGGATCGCAAGTTGGAGACCAGAGGCAATCTGAGTAATTTAGCGAGACCCTGTCTCAAGAAGTAAAAAAATAAATAAAATAAAATAAAATAGTGCTGAGGGTGCAGCTCAGTGGTCCAGCACTTGTAAAGCATGCAAGTGTGAGGCCCTGGGTTCAACCCCTAGTACCGAAAAAATAAAAAATAAAATAAATAAAATAAAATTATGATAGGATTCTGGGAAGCTGTCGAAGCTTGGTGTTTGGGAGCAGAGAAGTGGGAGTTCATCAGCTTTCTCTCTTTCCTGTCTAGGTATGGTTCTATTTAAGTTTCTTTCTCTTCTGATAACAACTTGTCTGCTCAATGGTAGTTTCGCAGAAAATCATTTTCTCTAGCTTCTCTAAGGTTGTCTGTTTTTTCTTTTCTTTCTTTTTTTTTTTTTTTTTTTGTACAGAGTGGAAGTTATCTTTTGAATTTCTTCCTGTTTCCAATTTCTGTGTCACTTCACACTTTCACACCATCAGCTTTCCCGAATATTCTAAACCCTTCTTAGCCATATGTACCCTGACTACTTAAGATTGCTCTGTAGTTACACCCGATTCCACTGATTTTCTTGGGGTTTTCCATATACCATTAAACATTGTTCTCCGAGACGAGGACTCTGACTTCGGCATCTGTCGGGAGCATTTGGAGCTGTTTGCAGTGCCTGGCTATTGTGACACCATCTTTGAATGTAAAGACTTTTCTATATTTGGAATTATTTCCTTGGGCTAGATTTTCTGGATGAAAGGGTGAGCAAGTTTTTTAGGCCAATTTTCTTTTCAGAAGGGTCTTTCGGATTTACACTTGAACCAGCAACCTAGCAAAGGGCCATTCTTGTCTCTCTCCACTGACAAAGGCCCATGGGGGCTTCCAACTCCCTCCTGTGGCCACCAATGCCCCATCTAGCTGGTTTCTGTCCCTGACCCAGCCTCCCTCCCTCTGGCCCTTCCTAACTTGAATATAATGAGGTTTTCTGGCCTCTGCACTTTGCTGTGCATGCTGCCCTTGCGCAGAACACCCTGATCGCAAACCTCTCCACCATGGGCTCCTGTGGGTCTCCCAGCCCAGATGCCAAATCTCGGAGTGGCCTTTGCTGACCATGTCTTTCCCCAGTCACATGGCTAGCATCCACCCCATCCCTCTGTCCTGTCTTAGAGGCATCTGATGCTTTGAAACATGGTGCTTGTCTATTGCTGGTGTCCTCCACTTGATGGAAGCCCCAAGGGGGCCGGGATCCCCATGTGTCCCCGCATTTAGAACAGGTTCTCAAGGATGCCCTTTTAACCTAGACTTTGAGAAGCCTCAGGCTGGTTGGCTTTGAGATTAATTCATTGGAACAGCCAGCTGGCCATCTCCCCTGGCCCAGACAGCCACTGAGGAAGGCCAGAGGACGCATCCCACACTTGACAGCGTAGACAAGACGTTCCATTGAGCCAGGATGGGAGCTGTGCCTGTGATCCCAACGCACAGGAGGCAGAGGTGGGAGGATGGCGAGTTCCAAGCCAGCCTGGGCCTCATGAGACCCTGTCTCAAAAATGCACAGAAAACACAGAGACCTCTGTAAAAGTCTCCTCTCAGGGGCTCCTTTTAGGCACAATGGGGGGCGCTGTGTATTGAGAAGGACTTCAGCCAGGGTCTGTGGAGGCGCTGGAGAGGCAGGCAGGTCTCCAAGTGGAAGGGGCCAGTCTGTAAAAAGTGAAGGCTAAGGGGCCAGATAGAGAGGTCTGGCAGGTGAGCAGGCTCCTGGAATGATCCCACGTGGTCCCTTGGTCCTGGGGCCTCTCCTGATCCCCACCGACAGGCCCCAGCCCAGAAGGCCCCTGGGCACTGTCTGCGCATCCCTGGTTCAAGACCCCATCTCGGCTGAACCCCACGACCCTCCCCATTTGGGATCGTGGCCAGTGCCAGGCCAGAGCTGACCCTTCTCTGGCAACCAGCAGCGTCTCCTGAGTTTTCACCTGCCCTTTCTCAAGTCCGTGTCACAAATGACTAAACTGAGGCTCAAGCGAAGGACATGCTCTGTGTGGATCGCCCTCGGAAGAGCTACGACTCCGTTTACCTGGGAGAAAACAGAGGCTGGGTGATTAGAGTCGGATGCAGAGCCGAGAGGAGGCAAGGCCTCAACGGAGGTGGGGATCAAGAAGGGCAGCACAGAAGGCGGGCACAGCCCGCAGATCTGGCTGGAACCGCGCTGTGCACATTCTCCAGCTTGCAAACTCCTACTCATCCTGCAAAACTCTCTGTCTGCCTACTCCTGCTGGGGAAGGGAGGCAAGTAGGCCTGGCCCCAGGTTGAAGGGTTGGGCAGTCAGGGTGGCCGGCTAGGTCAGTCCCAGGCCATCCAGGGGTGGCTAGAGCTACCAAGCAAACCCGCCCTGGAGGATCTTGGGTCGTGACCTCAGCCTTGGCGGGTGAAGTGGGATGGGAGAGGCAAGGGGGCAGAGACTGGGCGAGGAGGGCGGGGCGACATGGGGGCAGAGCGATGGACGGAACAATGGGGTCGATGAGGAGGGGTGGAGTGGCGGGCGGGGACCGGGTGAAGAAGGCGGAGCGATGGGGAGGGGAGGGGCGATGGGTGGGAACAGGGCAAGGAGGGCGGGCGTGATGGGGGCGGAGCAATG